>JAENRP010000115.1:73086-118650 GCA_024741835.1 Diplocarpon mali | reverse complement strand
TATAGCTTTTCACCTATAGGCTAGGCCTAGGAGTTAGAAAATGAAACTAGCAAAATAAATAAGCTATAGAATTGCAAAAAACAATTAAAAATAGTATTAACTTAAATATCAATTTTCCTTAGTTCTCTTTAAAAGGCAGGGAGACCTATTACTAGATAATACTCTCTTTACCAAACGACCACTTCTTCTTATAGCATTGCTATTAGTATCCGATAAGATAGGTCTTAGTATAATAAGAGCTTTAGTAGTTTAGGCAAATACTAGTATACTTTAGCGGCTTCTACTAATAAGAAGAGAGACTTATATAGTAGTATTATTATTATTATTATTATCATTATCCTTAAGGGAATTATCGGTAATAGAGGAAGGGGAGGCAGGAGATTCTATAGATACTACTTCCTTAGCCTTGCCCTTTGCTAAATCAAGTTGCAAGCCAGGCTTAGGAGTTATATTAGGTGTCTTTGCATAGGGTTTCTTAATACTATACTTCTTAAATAGAATCGTCTTATCGATTATATTATTAGCATTAATATTATTATTAAAGCCTCTTATCTTAGTCTACGACTTATCTCTATACAATTGCAGCTCTAGCTATTAAACTAGCTTTTAAGTATTAATAAAATCTTTAAAAAGTTCTTATTTATACTTTTTCAAATATGCTATTAGCTAAGTCATATCTTTCGCAAATAAATCCTTTATAGTTATTACTACTAATAGGTCGCTTTAAGGTCTCTTTCCTATAAGAGCCTCTAATAGGAGGCCACCTTTTATTATACTAAGGGTCATACGAAACTTAGCAGACAATTCACTTATAATATTCCATCTCGCAGGTTAAGGTCACTTTATATTAATAGAGTTAATAATAAAATCCTTTAGGTTAATGCCGTTCTCAAGTGCTCTATTTCTAACTACCTTAATATAGTTATTGCTAATTGTTAAAAAACTGCCTTTGCTAGGTTCCCGTTTAGACTTAAGGTTAATAAATATGCCTTATTTTATAAATACTGAAAATGGGACAGTCTTATTGGAAATATATTCCTCTAGGGGTATTCTTTATTTAATGCTTAGTTCCTTTTATTAACTAGCGCTTTATGCTAGGTTTATTAAGACCTATTAAGTATTTTTAGGCCTAGGTAGTATAAGAATTAATGATTCGTACGACTTTTCCTATATTGCAAATTGTCTAATAGACTGCTTAGCTACTGGAATCATATAGTAATTGATAGTCCTATTATTAGGCATAGTAACCCGCGAGCTAGGCCTAGGAGTCAATCTAACGAATCTTATATTAGCGTCAATTCTAATAGAAACTACTTTTGTATAGTAGTCAATCCCTATAAACTATGCTAGCTTAAGGTATATTACTAGCTTATATAAAGAATTATAATAAGTTAGCAGAGCACTTAAATACAATCTATAGTATATTCTTAGCATTTATTATATCAGACTATAAGTTATATTATAAAGAAATGCGAATAGAGGTACTAGTCTCTTATTAGATACTTGAAAATAATATCTATACATTTCTAATTCTTCTTATGCTAATGCTAAAAATGAAGTCTTTATGCGAGAACTATAACTATATATACGTATAGCACTTAAGAAAGCGCAGCTAAACAATTTAAGCATATTTAAAAACCCTTTGCTATAGAGTGATATTAGGTTATTACTAGCTAGTATAGTACTATATTAAGCAGGAGTCCAGGCGATATTATAGAATAATTTCAAAGCTTTAAGCTCTACTTTAAACTTAGCGAAACTTAATAATATATCTTTTTTAACTTAGCTTGCTATTCTATTGCTAGTGGCTATAATTGCATAATTCCCTAGGTGTAGTAAAAACAGCTTTAAGTTAGGGGTAGTATAAAATTTGTAAATATTAGATAATATATCTTTATTATTAAGGCCTATTATTACCAGCCTATAGTACTATGCGTATTATCGTTTATAAAGGGCGTAGAATTTATTAAAATTAAAGTCCTTAAACATTCTTATTATAAATTTAGAGAGTCTTGTTTTCATTTCTAATATTACTATAATCTTAAACTTATTACCATACTATAGTATTATTTTAATATTAAGGGGAACTTAATAGCATTCTATAGAAACGATAGTCGTACTGTCTTCTGACTTTTCTTTAAGAATATAGTAGTTACTATTAAATTTCTTATAATCGATAAAGAATCATATAATATTATCTATAGAGAATTCGTCTTATTATAACTTTATAATCTATTTGACGGCCTTTGCCATTCCCTCTTATACTAATAAAACTTCTCCTTAACCTTCTTTCTTTAAACGTTTTATTATTGACTTATAAAATTTTAAGACGAATTTTTGCAAGTCCTTAGGGAAGGATTGCATAATATCAGTAATATCTTTCTTATTATTATTAAAAATCTCTAGCATATTAGGGATAGTATTATTCTCTTTATCTGACATTTTATTATCTGAGTCTATATTATTATATATATTAACCTATAGGCCGGGCTCGCGAGTCAATTTCTTTACTACTAGTATTCGAGGTATTTAAGGCATTTCTAAAGACGGCAATTCAAACTCATTTAAATCTAATAAATAAGGGTTATAATAGTTAGCAATTTATATTCTTAGTATTATAGGCACCTTATGCTTAAGGACCTCCTCCTTATATGGTACTTCCACCTATAGGCCGGGCCTATAAGTCAAATCTTCCTTATTAGTCTATTCTACCAAGGGTAATAGTAGCTTTAAAGTGGCAGATATAACAAATTCCTATCTCTCCGACTTATTATTAAAGAAGTTCATTATATACTTAGCTAGGTAAATCATCTTTTCTTTTATAATAAGCAGTCCGCACTATAATTATTAAAGGCCGAGGGTATTTAAAACAGTTTAGTTAGGAAGTGCGAAATTGTTATACTATAAAGGATTATCTTTTATAGTTTGAATAGTAGAGTATATAATAGTGCTTAAGAATCCTACGAACTTTCTACTTCTTATGCTATTTCCTTAGAGTTTCTTTATACCCTCTTATATTATAAAATAGTTTAATACCTATATAGCTTTTACTATAGGTTAATAGGTTTCAAAGATTTTACCAAGCCCCCGCAGGGTATTATTAGTAATAATATCATTCATAAAGTGACTTTGGAAAAGCATGCCTTAAGTACCTTTAGTGAATTATCTTAGCCTCTTTATACATTCATCTTTCTTATCTTAGTTCTTTCGAAACAAATCCACTAAGTTAGTATACCCTTAGTACTCTTATAAAAATTTCTTATAATTAATACCTTTAATTTTAAGTTTATTATCAAAGAAATCATTAAACCTTAGAAATCCTTCTTCTATAGCGGAAATTCTATAATTAAGCATATTAATAAATGAGTTCAAAAATACCTATTATTCTATTTCGCCTAATATTCTATAGGTAGTCACTATATCTTCTAATGATCTTAGAGCTTTTCCGTCCTAAGAAAATCCTCCTTCTAATATTAGTTTATTATTAGGAGTGCTTAGGGATTTACTACCTAAGGCAATAACCGCCATGCTCTTCTTAGGTATAGCTTTCTTAAATGAGTTTAAGGGCACTATAGTAAATCAGCTTATTAAGAAACGTGGAGCTAAACGAGTAGATGATTATTAGGAAAGATTAATTAATATAAGAGGCTTGTATTAGAAAAGATTGATAATAGAAGGATAATAGTAGTAGTGCTAGTATTATAGGTCTAATAGGGTTATAGAAAAAGTAAAAAAAAGTAAAATTGTAGTATAAGGAGAGGCTTATTTATAGAGTTTGGAATCGCACTAGTGCACAAAGGAGAAGCGGGCATAATAAGCTTAGAAGTAGGAATAAAAGTAGGATATAACGCATATAAGGACCTATAATTGGTAAATGATAATTCTTCAAAGGTAAGGATGATATTTCAAAGGTAAGCGTTAAAAAGTTGCATACAAAGGAAATAATCAAAGGATAGATTATATAAAGAATAAAGTAGAGTAAAGAATATATATAGAATTAAATAATAAATAAAGAATAATAAGGTGCTAATATATAAGAAGTAAATAATCTTAATAAAAAAGATTCAACTTAAATTTATAAGTTCTTTAAATAGTATTCTCTAAAGGTAATAGGCTAGATTCTCTAAATTACTCGACTCAATTATCAGTTCTATTATCACTTTAGAGTCTTCTTCTCTTATGTTAGTTCTCATTTCTTAATAAGTTTTCAGCTTCAGGGACCTCTCTTAAAGGATCTTCTATTAGTACCCCTAGATTTAATAGCTAAAGTTTATCCGAACTATCTTATAGGCTAAAGCTAGCCGAGTCCAACCTCACTTGTAGGCCGGGCTCGCGAGTCAGTCTTAGCGTTTCTAAACTTAAAGGTAAAAACAGGGGATTAGTTTCCAAATTAGGGTCTAATACTATACTAGCATCTTAGTTTATCTCTTTTCCAAATTTTCTTATAATAATGCCTTTATCAATTAATGTATTAGGCTCTCGGATAGCATTTACTTTATCGCATTATCCCTAAGACTTAAGTCTATAAAGAAGTGACTTAGTATTTATAACATTTATCTAGGCCTTAATAAGGGCATTAAAGAGCTTCTAATTATATTCTATAAGGTAGATTTTCAATTCGTCTTTATTAAGAAGAAACAACTCTTATACTTCGATTATAACCGATAGATCCATTTAAAACTATTAACTAATAATAGCTTTAAAAAGGCTACCGCAGTTCTTAAGATAAAAAGCTACCTTAAAAGGTGCAGCAGTTCTACTTGCATTAATCTATTAAAGTACTAGAGGTTGCTTTAAAGCAAAGATTGAAAAGATAAGATCAAAGATTCGAGTCTCATTTTCCAAAGTATTCTTATCGCAGACTACTATATAGTTATTATAAAAGGCTATAAAACCACTAATCTTATAAGAATTATCCGAAAGCATTTTAAGAAGGTATCCCTATTTTATTATTACTATAATTGGATTACTATTATTAATAATAGGTCGCAAGATCTCCTTTTACTTTAATTTTATAATTATTTAAACTAATTAAGATTTTGAACTAAGTGCTTAAGAAGTCTATCGACTTATCTTCTTCGCAGATAGAGTAAGTTTTACATTCGACTAAGAGCCGACCTACCTATTAAGGCTTTTAAAAGCTGGCCCTTATCCGATCGGTAGGATCTAATAATCTAAGACTTACTTTCTAATAAAATTAACTTATAAGCTAGGACTGCAAGTGAAAATCGGAATTTCTTTATTAATAGCACTTGCATCTCTCTTTATTAAAATGACTTAATTGTAAAGACTAAGGCCAATCAATTAAAGAGGTTTAGGATAGGCTATAAGCTAATAGGTTCCTCCACTTCTTACTATTATAGTTAAGAGGTAGAGTCTATAATATATTCGAAGGACTTATTAAGTAAGACTAAATATTATATTATAAAGAAAATAAGAAGGTATAAAGGTCGCGCTATCTATAAGGCAGAAGTGATAAAGATATATCTTTGCTTCTTATCTTATAATAAAGAGGAATATACTTATAAAAGCACTATTATCAGTAGTAAAATTGTCGATTAGGAAGCGGCATCCAAAGGGTTTAGGCATTACAATTGACCCTTCTTCCTCTATTTCCTCTTACTATTTATTACTTAATAATATTAATAAGAAGGAATTGTTCTATTTAATCGGCTTTAATGCTTTTAAGGCTTTAGGATCAGCTTTAAATTTTATAGCATTTAAAGATACCTCTATTATTAATAGATTAGATTTACATATCTTTAAAGAGATAAAGAACTAATTATCAAAGTGGATTAGAAAAAGATTAATATCTTCTGCTATATAGAGAAGTTTAAAGTATTTAATAGTTTCGTTAATATTAAATCCTTTATAATTAAGACTATAGTAAATCGAAAGAGAGCAAATATAAAGGTCGCAAAGTCTTCTCCCTTCGATTCTTATATTAAGAAGATACTATTAAAAGCGAGTTTTCATTATAAAGGACACTTAAATATTATATTATTCTTTAAGCTTAAGGTTGAGAATAACCGATTGAAGCATATTGCTATAATTACAAATATCCTAATTAATAGATTCCTCTTTATATTCTCTTTCTTATAAGATAAAATAGTCTCGCTTAGCATCTAAGAGACTAAGTTCTTAACTTTTATAATTATTAAAGAATTGAATAATATCTATAAGGGCGAACTCGTCTAAGATAAGCTATTAAATCTATTTAACAGCTCTCCTAGTTATCTCTAGAGCAGTAGGAATAGGGTCTTCCCTTATATTATCATTTTTAAAACAGTTATATATAAATATAAAGAAGTTAAGAACTAGCTCCTTTAAGTTGTTAAGGAAGGAGTTTAAGTAAGCGCGCAATCCTTTGGTTTTAAATTGCAAATTAGCTAAGGTGGCTATTAAACGATCTATCCTTTTTAAAGGTTAAGCTAAAATTGGTTATTTAGCTAAAGGAGAGTCTTTTAAAGATTCTAAAAATTCTAAAGAGGCTGCGCTAAGCATTTAGGCAGTTTATTCGGCAGCGGTTTTTAGAATTATTTTAGCAAAAGGCAAGTTAGATCCAGTTTTAAAATTCTTATTTCTAACTCCTAATCTAAGACTATAAGTCAAATTATATAGTCTAGCACTTATTATATCTTTAAGCTAAGAGGCGAATTTCAAAGCAGGCTTGACTATAAATAACCAATTCCCTTCTTTATTATTGCAGGAATGCCCGTCACATGTTTGTCATATGATCTGTCATATGACACATCATATATATGATATATCATATGACTTGCCATATGACTTAGTGGCAGCCCTTGTTAAATAGCTCGTAGTTAGAGAGCTCTTATGAATCAAGATACAAGACACCTAATATTGTCGTTTGCACCTTAAACTTCTTCGTACCCTCTTCTAGTTTACTATCAAGTTCACTATTAGAGAACCTCCTTGCTATAGGTTATGAGCCCCGCATGCCTATAAATAGCATTCGACAAATTCTATCAATTAGAGTCTCCCTTACAAACGAAAAGGCTGATCGATATTTTAAGTTTTACTCAACTAACAACGTATAATAAGCGTTATTTCAATAATAAAATAGTGGCTACTCCCCTTCTAAAGCACTATGTAATAATCCAAGCTTATGCAAGATTCGTTACTATAGCTGAATCATTAGGACTGATAGCTAAGATTACTAGCTTAATTGCTAAAAGTACTCTACTGCCTGAATCACCTATTTTTAAAGGGACTAATATATAGTACCTTAAACTCGAATTCAATAGTTTATCTCCTCCTCTTCCTCCTTCTTTACCTTCTCCTTTTGACAACTTTATATATAAATATACAAATAAGATATTGTCATTATCTTCAGCTGCCCTTAGCCTCCTTAAGTCTTAAAAGCTTAAAGGCGCAGAGGACTATAGCTAGTAGAGGAATAAGGTTTTAAACCTTGCAAAGTCAAACGCCTTGACTATATATCTCTATATAAAAGCTAGAATATATACTCTACCTAAGGTTGACTTATAGGACTGTTCTATTACAAATGAGGAAAGGGATAATTAGGTTAAATAGGAAGCTAAGGAATCTCAGATGAAGCTTGCTATTATACTTAATTGTAAACTAGGCCTACTAGCTTATATAAAAGGCGACAAATCTGCCTTAGATATATGGAAAGCTCTTTAAAAATAGTATAAAGGATCTAGAATAGTGCTTGAATATAACGTTATATAGACCTACGTTACTATTAAATATAACGACTTCAATTTACTTAAAGCTTACGTTATCGCCTTTAGGCTTTTAATTACTAAATTGGAAGCTCTCGACTCTGCCCCTCCCTCTTACTAGCACCCTATTATATTTATTGTTAGCTATTTCAATAGATGGCCTATTTAGGCAGATCGATAATGCTTTAACCTTTGCTTAGCTATAGCAGCTGGACGAAAATTAGAGATCACGCTTAAAGCTCTTATTAAAGATATTACAGATGAAGCTCGAGCCTTATAGAATTTAAAAATGAATAGAACCGTCTTATATAGTAACAAATCGGCTAGTAAGCCGCATTCCTCTGATTATAAGAAGTTAGAAAACAAGGGAGGTTTTAAAGACTTAAAAAAGAGTACCTCTAGGAATACTACCTCCTTCCCTAGCTCTTCCTATTCTTATTATAAGCAACTAAAGCTATACTATAAGGCAGAAGATTGTTTTGCAATTAACAAATCGAAAAGAGAGGCTTAGGAGAAGGACTTAGGGAAAAAGTATGTATTTTATTACCTTAAAGGCAAGGACGATAAGTCCTTGCTATTATTATTATCACTAAAAGGCAAGAAGCCTTTTAGGAAGATTCAAAAGGAAGACGAAGAGTTAGTGTTACGGCCGCATCACGTGCACATCACGTGCACGGTTATATCACGTGTCGGTCAGGTGCACAAAGTCAGGTGCACGCTAAGGTAGCAAGGTGGCTGGATCACGTGCACGCTAGTAAAGCACCTGTACTTATTCTGGAGGAGCTCTACTAGAGACTCTCTCTCCTTTATCTTTTCTTCTCAATTACATAGCGTACCTCTTGAGGTAATACAGTCAGCGTTCGATTCTCGCCCCACTGTACGCTCCAGAGCCAGCCGTAACAGTTAGATAATGACCTCTTTAGGCATACTATGCCATTACTAACCCTAGGGCCAATTCTTACTCGCGAGCCGGGCCTAGGACTCAATTCCGACTCCTCCCTAGGGCCAATTTCCACTCGCAGGCCAGGCCTAGGACTTAGTTCTTCTACCTCCTACTTCTTATTAAAATTGAAGAATCATTGGCTATATAATATAGGTGCTAGTAAGCACGTCTTTAATAATCTCTCTAAGTTCACTTCCTATACTACTTAAGATAATCTACCCTCCTTAAGTACAGTTAATAGATCTATTCAACCTTTTAGCATTAGCACTTGCAAAGTTAATGCATTTAAATCCAATAGAAAGGTATATATTCTTAAGTTAATTAATACTCTCTATATACCTTAATCACCTATCTGCCTATACTTAGGTAGTAAACTTAATAAAATAAAAGGCTTCTATCGAAATAGTAAGCTGTTCCTATCTAATAAGAAGGAAATTTGCACTATTGATAATAATATGTATATTAATAAGGAATAGCCTTCTACTAACTCCTCTAGTTATATAAGTGGATATACTCTCTTAGCTACTATTAAGAATAGACCTCTTAATATTAAGCTATAGTACTGTCGATTAGGCTACGCTGGCCTATAAACGGTCAGAAAGACCCAATCTGCTATTACTAATATACAGATTAAGGAAATAAAATCAGGGAAGACGCGAATCTGCGCTCTTGCGAGAAAGGCAGACCTCTTTAATATATTAATAAACGTTTAGCTTGCCTTCGACCTATAAAGGCATTTAATAAGCTATACGTTAATATGGTTCATCTAAAGCCAACTGGCCTTAACGGCTATAAATACGCTTCTATCTTTACTTGCGCAGCTATAATAGCTAGGTAGGGATGGACTTATATAAATAAATCTAACGCCTTTAAAGCAAATAAGAAAATGATTAGCCTTTTACAAACTTAGTACAATTATATAATCAAGCGGTAGAGAACTGATAGAGGTAAGGAGTACTCTCTTATATAGATGCGAATACTTATAGAAAACCTTGGTATAATTTTAAAAGAATCTACTCTATATACGCTAGAATAAGATGGCAGATCGGAATGATCAATTTGTATACTAATGGAAAAGTTGCAAATAGCTGTAATTGATTAAAATATCCCTTCCTTTCTCTAGCCTTACCTCCTTCTTTTAGTAATATATATTACCAATCTTATTGCCTTTGATATTCTTAGTAGCAAGACTTTATATAAGGTTTTTTAGGATAATATTAAGCCTAATAAGCCTTATACTCCCTTAGTTAAGCATCTTCGAGTACTAGGCTGTTGTATCTATATGCTAATTGAGAAAGAAAAGCGAACTTAAAGTAATAAACTCGCTTTAAAAGCAAAGGTAGGTACTCTTATTAGATTTAATAGTAGAAGTATTTATCAAATCTATATACTATTGCGAATAGGTGAAAAGATTATTCGATTATCTTACGTTTAATTTAATAAAGACGGCTTAATTATAAAGCCGCAATTAAGAGGTGATTTCACTCCTAGGCTGGGACCGCGAGTCAATTCTGACTCTTACGATAATAATGATTTCACTCCTAGGCCGGGACCGCGAGTTAATTCTGACTCTTACGATAATAATGATTTTACTCCTAGGCCGGGACCGCGAATCGATTCAGAAGAAGCTAATAAAGCTGAGCTTCCAACTCTAAGAAAGAGAGGAAGACCTCTTGGTTTAAAGAATAAGGCTCACCCTTAGCCTTTTGAGAAGAGAGCTACTTGCTCTACTACTCTTGGATTTAAAGCTGATAACTCTAATAATAAGAAAGCCTATTTAGGCGCCTTCTATATAGCCCTACTTGACTCTCTATATCCAAATGACTTAAAAATAGTCGAATAAGCCCTCTCTTGCACTAACGCCGATAAATAGCGATCTGCGATCAACTTTAAGTACAATTCCCTCGCTTATAAGAATATATAGGTAGTAGTAAAACGCTTAAAACTCTCTAAAGATGATAGAGTACTTAGATCGAGGCTTGTCTTTAAAATTAAAAAAGACTAAAATAGGAAAATCTCCTAATAGAAGGTCAGATTTATTATATAAGGCTATATATAATAATAAGGTTGAGATTACGATTAGACTTTTGCTAAAGTATGCAAATCTGCGGTTTAGAAGATCGCAATTGCGCTTATAGCGCTATACGACTTCGAGCTAGATCAGTTCGACGTTAAGACAGCTTTCCTTAATTTAAAAGCTAACTCTAATATCTATATCAAGTTACCTCCTAGATACACTTAAGATAAGGTCGTTCTTTTACCTTAAGAATACTATCTTAAGCTTCTTAAGGCCTTATATAGCTTAAAGCAATCTCTACAACTATAGTAAGAAAAGCTACGGTCTAAGCTGCAAAAGCTCGATTTTCAACCTCTTAATACTAATAATTGCGTATATATCAACCGCGCCTCTCGGATTCTCATCGTCACCTATATCAACGACTTCCTTATAGTAGCTAAGAAAGGTAATATATATAATAAGTTTAAAAGAGATCTTCGCAACCTCTTTAAGATTATAGGTAGCGAACCGGCTAATTACTTCTTAAGAGTACGTATAGTTAGAGATCGATAAAATAGAACGATCTTACTTTATTAAAACGCCTACGTTAATAAGGTTCTTAAACGTTTTCATATGACTAATTGTAAGAGCGTACTAACTCCTTTTGCTAGTAGCTATAAAGTTCATATAGTCAAATTTGAAGGCTAAGCCATTCTATAGGAAGTGAAGCTATACTAAGAGATCTGTAGTTCTTTATAGTACCTTACGCACTATACGCGTTAGGATATACTATACTACTGCTCTATTTTTAGCAAATTCCTTATTAACCCTTTGCTATAATATATAGTAGCTTTAAAACGAGTTTTACAATACTTATAAGGAACGCGATTCTATTATACTACCTTCGGAAGTAAAACAATTGACCTAGAGCTTTAGAAATTGCATAGCTACTGCGATTCTAATTAGGTAGGTAATAGAGGAACTAGGGCCTCTTATTCTAGGGCCGTCTTCTTCCTTAATAATAGCATAATTACTACCTCCTTTAAACGATAGACTATTATCGCTCTTTCATTTATAAAAGCAGAGTACGTCGCTATATGCAAATTCGCATAAGAGGCCTCTTAGATACGCCAGGTACTTAAGGAAATAGGCTATATCGGCGACGACGCTACTAAAGTCGAGATGATCTGCGACAACTAAAGAGCCCTTTATCTTATCGAAAACCCCGAATATTATTAGAGAACGAAGTATATTAATATCAAGTTCTATTATATTCAGCAAGAGCTTTAGAAAGGCCATTTGGACCTTTAGTATACGAATACTAAAGACAACGCCACTAATAGCCTTACTAAGAGCTTAAATAGCTCTAACTACGCCGCTTTTATCAAATTGTTAAATATAAAGGTTCTACACCTTGATTAAGGGGTGATTTTTTTTATACCTCTATTATAAGGTGATTTTTTTTTTTTGCACTTCTATTAAGGGGTGATTTTTTTACTCCCGGGCCGGGCCCGCAAGTTGATTTTGACTTACTAAAGGGTGGATTTCGCGCTAGCGAACTCTACTCTATTTCCTATATCTGCAGGTTGATTTTTCATACGAAACTGTAGATTATAACAAAAGTTATAATATCATATATATTACTAGCGAGTACCTTTAAAGGTCTCCCCAAAGGGGTATATTGCAGGAATGCCTATTATATATTTATCATATGATCTGTTATATAATATATCATATATATAATATATTATATGATTTGCCATATGACTTAGTGGCAGCCCTTATTAAATAGCTCGTAGTTAGAGAGCTCTTATAAATCAAGACATAAGACACCCAACATCGTCGTTTGCACCTCATACTTCTTCGTGCCCTCTTCTAGTTTACTATCAAGTTCACTATCAGAGAACCTCATTGCTATATTTATTATTAAAGAAATCTTATCCAAACCCTAGTATAGGAGTCTAGTTCTCTCTTAAAATAAGTAAATTATAAGCAAAAGCGTAGAACCCTAGCATATTAATAATAGTACTATTAAGTAAGGTAATATCTATAGCTTAATTTGATCTTTTTATAACCCTATTTACTACTATAAGTATTATATTAGATAGGCCTACAAATCTGCGACCACAAATTCGATTGCCTTAGAATTTTACTACTCCTTCTTAAATAATAAAGAAATTGAGAATCTGAATAGCTTTAGCTATAAGAGTGTTTTCCTTAAGAATTTTTAATAATACTCGCCTTCTATTATTAGAATCAATATTTATTAAGAAGCGTAAACGAAATAGGAGTCCTCTCTTATTAATAGCTAAATTATCCAGTTGTTGAATAGATTCTTCCCTTTTATCTTAGTCCATTTTAAAAGTATTAGCCAAGGTTATATATTAATCTGCATCAGCTAAGAATTCCTCTTTAGAGATTCCCTTCAGTTTTAATTCTTTAATTAAAAAGTTGTCAAATTGGAGAATTCCAAAGGCCACTTAGGTTAAAAGGTTATTAATAGCATTCGCATAAGCTAAAAGGAGTTTTTATTACTCTATATCTCCTAAGGCTATATAAGTCGATTTAAAGCTCTTTAATAATATAATAGCTCTACTATCCTAAGAGAAGTTTATAACTAATGATTATTTATCCCTTATTATAGTAGATAAAGCCATTTATGAGTTCTTTAAAGGCATATTGCTTATAAAAGTTAAGGAGTATAAATAAGAGAGTTCAATAGGATATAAGAATTAAAAGGGCATATAAGCTGCAATAGGTTTGCTATATATATATTAAGGAAATTGGACTTTTTATTTATTATTTAAGGAAAGTAATAGGAATGCTATAATTAAAGGCTAATATTAAGAATGTAAAATAAGTCAGAGTAGGTAAGAATTTAAAGTGATCTTAAAAGATCTATATCCTAAATAATAAAGGAGGCGACCTTACTAAGAATGTAAAAACAAGGATTAAAGGAAGGCAGGACAATTAATAAGCTAGGAAATCGCTTAATATTCCTACTTGCATTCTTTAGATATTTTAGGAATAATAACTTAAAGTTATAATTTATTAGGTATTTTAATATTCTTTACTCGCAGGACTGGCTTATAGGTTAAGTTGGAAAAATCTTGGTCTTTATCTAAGGGTTTAAAATTGCTTATATTACTATTAGTTCCTATAGAAGATTCAAAGGTTATATCAATTTCTAATTCGTCTTTTAAAGGGAATAAGGTCTAGTCGCATTAATAAAAGCGCTTTAGTCGATTGGCTGCAAAGGTTCCTTTAATATCAACTCTATTAAGTTCCTAAAGAGAATAGTATCCCTTTTCTTTTTACTTAGATTTAACCTTAAATAGACTAAGCTATCGATAATTAAGTTTAGTATCTACTAATATATTAATACTTTTTGTAATATTGTAAATTAAGATAAGATCATCTTTTCAAATAGGGTGCGTTTTAAATACTTTAAAAGCAGCCTATGCTTCCTTAGCTTTTTCCTAATATTATTTCTTTTACAAAATGATTTCCTCTATATCTATATCTTAAAGCTTAAGTTGTTAGCATCTTATTATAAGTAAATCGGAACGGTTTTGAATTTGACTATAGTCGAACAATCTCCAAATAGGCTATTAGGATTCAAAAGGGAGCTATACCTCTCTACTATAGATAAGGAAAAATAGTATAATTCCAATCGGTTTATAAATTATCATTTAATAAGCAAAGAGTATTCTATAAAAGTATTTTATCTAATTCTTAAATCCTTTATAAGTAACTTTAGATAGACCATTAAGAATATCATAGTATCCTCATTCTACTACTCTATTAGCTTTTAAGTTATATACTAAGATTTGAACCCGCTTAATGCTATATTTCTATAAGAAAGCTTTAACTACTCCTTTGTTTTCAAGGCCTTTATTAATAGTTAGTCTGCTAAAAAGTCTATAGCAATAGACTATATCTTCTTAAAGGAACTTTGCAATAGATTCAGAGTTAGCAGATCTTAAAAGTCGTCCTTTAAGCCATTATGGTACGGTCGGCTGGAGGGCCTTTATTAGGTCGCTTAAGAGGCTCGCAGAAGTAGAAGAAGATAATTGATTATATTATTATCTAATATATATATAATAAGGAGACTTCGGAAAGAAAAGGAAGAGTCTATAACTTAGTAGGAGTTATATGAAGGGTCTTTAGAATAAGTAGAGACTCCGCCTATTTTATATAATATACCCCTTAGTTAGGCGATACTCCTAGAATCGCTTAACTATATAGATAAAATAAAAGAAAGAATAGCAGTTGTAAAGAAAAGAGGCTCTATCTTATATACCGCCCTTCTAAAGGTCGTTCCTTTTAAAATAAGAAGGGTTACTATAGGCAATAAGCGCGCTTAGGAATCTTCGCAATTCTACGCTAGTACTCTATTAGGCTTCTTATAGAGTATTTCTATCGCAAAGGTTCTCCTTTCCTTCTTTTAAAAATAACCCTCCTTTATTATTTAAAAATATCGTCTTTATATTAATAATTTTTAAATATAGAAGGAACTCCTGCTTATTATAGCCCTAGCCGCCCTTGCAAAGTAAGACCCTTAAAGTCCCTATACCTTATATTATACTAACTTTGCGCTAAGTCGCTAGCGCTCTTATAGGAGCAGGAACCCTATCCTAGTCCTCCTAGCGCCTACTAGGTAATAAGCCGCCGCCGCTATCCCTGCTGCCGCCGCCGCCCCCGCTGCTGCTGCCGCTACCTAAGAGCCCTGCCCTTGCTGCGCGCCGTATGCTTAAGCCTATGATAGAGCATAATAACGCGTGCGTGTGTTATATTGTATATAAGAGTACTAGCAATCTCGATTATTAATACTTTAATAGCACCTTTAATGCGTATTATATTTATTATATAATATTAAGTAATAGCTGCTAGCAGGCCAGCGGACCTCTCCTTGCCTCTTAAAAGGCTATTATATCGGCCCGCGCCTGTGGCGCTTTTAAAGAGGAGGTAGTGCTACTACTAAATATAGTAAAGGGTGCGCTTTAGAGCTTTTATAATATATCTTATCAAATCTTATTAAGTTTTAAGCTGATTCTAAAAGATGGAAGCGATCGAACCCTAGTGCTAAGAGGGCCTGCTACTCCTGCGAGTGGTAGTACTACTGCCTCTCCTACTCCTAGTATACTATTCCTATTCGCTCCCAGTCCCTTTAGCTTGGACCCGTTCGCCCTTATCGCTGCCGCCACCGCTCCTATTCCCTCCGCCTCTACTATCGCAGCCGCCGCTATAGTCTCCCCGTTTATCTCCCTGGCCCCTGCCGTCGCTGCGCCTATCCTCGCTGCCGCTCCCGCCGCCCTCGCTCCTATCGCCCCCGCCGCACCCCCCGCCTTCGCCCCTGCTATTACTAGTATATTTGCCAGCAGGCCTCTGGCCGAAGGAGTGCCAGTAGGCCTCTCTTAAAAGGAGATCTGTATAAAGCTCTTAGCTATAGCATCTCGGCTCTTAGCCTTAGCTAAGAGAATCTAAGAGAGGGTCGCGCCTTATAATAGCAGCTTAGGAATATTACCTATTTTTATATTTTTAAAAAAGGAGAAGCTTTTATAATGCGCTTTGCAAAAGAAAACAAATAAACGTAACTATAAAAGAGTAGGAGCTTATAAGTATAAGTCTTCTAATAATAAGTGACTACTTATTAGTAAGTGCGAATTGCTAAACAATTATTTAAAAGCTTTAAAAGTTTAATAAATAAATAAAGCTTTTAAACTTCTAGCGATCTAGGTTCTTAATAAGCCTATCTATATATATCTTCCTAATAAGGAGGTAGATTATCTAAAAGCTTCCTTTCTAGTACTCCTAGCGGATTTATATATTACTAATTTCAATATATTAAAGGCTTATCTTAATCTTCTTATTCTCTATAACAATTAGCCGAATCGTCTATTAGTTATTGCAATATATATTCTATTTAAAGAGGAAGTCTATGCGAATCTCCTTAAAGAGGCGTTTTATAGCTATTATCTCCTTTATAGTAGAAACCATACTATAGAGTTCTACTTTAGTAAAGGAGAGCGTGACAATTGCTTAGCGATTCACTTTCTAAATAATCAGTCCTTTAAATAAGAAGAAGATATATCCTTAAGAGGATCTGCAAATCTCTTAATCATCTTTAAAAGAAGCATTTAAAGATGCAACCAATTAGTATTCCCTAGCTTTAAAGCTATAGGCAATTCTTAAGAAGCGCATACTATATAAGTATTAAAGCGTCTAGTCCGCAGCTAAGAGGTACTTAAAGCTTAGATTAATTAAGAAGAAAGACAGTTAAAAGGCTATAAACGTAATGTTTAAGCGTATTATAATCGCTATATAGAGAATAAAGCCTATTTTCTTTTAATACTCCTTTACCTTTTCTAAAGAAGCTTACCCTAAGTTCTTAATAAACTCCTTCTTTAGTAGTAAAGTACTAAACACTCTCCTTATATTAGCTCCGAACTTTTAAGCGATCTTCTTAATATAGGTATTATAAACTAAGGAGATCCTCTTTACCTTCTTATTTTAAATAATCCTTACTCTAAGGAATTAGGAGATATCTCCTATAATAGTAAGCTTATATGCCCTCTTTAGGTCTTCAATTAGATAAGTCGCTCAATCTAAGTTAAAGGCCTTATATAATACTTAAATATTATTAATGTAAAACGCTATAAAGACTATGCGATCCTTTATTATAAAAATACAAGGCTCCTTGCCTAGTAGCTTAAGTTAAAGGCCCTTAAGCGTTCTTGCAAAGTTCCTATACTATAGCACTAAAGAGTCTTTCAGCCTATAGAGCGCGCGGTCCAGTTCTATTATTATACTAAGGCGCTTAAAGCCATCTAATAAAAAGTATATAACTAAAGCACTCCTTAAGTCTTTAAAAGCGTTAATAAACATATTAATAATATTAAACTACTTTACTTCTATATCAAAGTATATAGCAAGCGCTATTAGTACCCTAAAAGACCTTGCTATAAGCGTGGCTATATAGGTTGAGAAAATTAAAGCTTTATCTTAAAGATCCTCTTGTATAATTAGCTATAATCGGCACTTTAGAAGCTCGCTAAAGCTATTAACCTTATAGGTAAAAACCCATTTCAATAGTATTAGCAAGGGTTTTAAGTAATCCTTTTATACGATTCTTTAGCAACTTTAAGATTCTAAATTCCTAATCTCCTAGCGCCCTCTTTCCTTAAATCATTTGCTAAAAGGGTGCTTCTTTAGGTCTAGCTATCCTTTCAAAGGCTTCGGCAGAAAGCCTTAGTGCTATAGGCGGTTAAGAGACTGCGCTCTATCCTTTACCCGATTATTAACTGCAGCTTTAACAACTATATAAACCGTTAAATAGTCCTTCCTATCCTCCCTTATCTATTCATTTGCTCAAAAGGTCGATACAAACTCTTATGTATATAAGGAGTAAGGTAAATTAATATTACTTTAAAAGAGCATATGCTTTAAAGTAGTAGTATATACTTTTAAAGTCTCTTATTACTTAACGCTTAAGCGTCTTATCCTCTTTTACTTAAGAAAAAGGAGTTCCTCTTTACGCTTTTCTCTATAGGTCTCCTCTTCTATTTTTATTATTATTAAAGGTTCCTTTAAGAGTCTAAGTGGCTCTATCTCCTAAGCCTATAGTCTTTAAGCTAGTATTATAACTTAAGGTATTATATTATTAAGGCCTACTCCTTTTATTAAGTCGCTTCTTATAAGACTATTAGAGCTCCTCCTAGATTTTAGCAGCAGTACCTCTAGCCTTTTATTAGAGTTTACTAAGGCCTGCCTTTATAATTAAAGACTTTATCTTAAAGCCCTTAAGCTATCTCTATTCCTATATAGAATAGCGGCTAAAGATCTACCGATCGCTTTATAGAACTCATCTTTAAAGACTCCCTTAAAGTTATCTATAGTTCCTTCTTTAATAGGGCCTTTATAAGGAATCATTACCCTTAAGCTTTAGTTACCATTTGCCTTCTTAAAGATTAGCGAAGTAGCTTCCAGTTCGCTTGCTTCCACTCTTGAGTTTCTAAGTAGGTCTCTTAGAGAATTTGGATTTAAGTTAAGGCCTTTTATATTATTAGTTAAAGGCTATAGAGTAGCGTCGGTCTATAATGCAGGCTCTTCCTATATAGCGGCTTCTTCCGCAGCGATTGCATTTAGCCTTACGATAAGCTCCGATTCTTTAAAAATGCCTTCGAACTTAGCGTCTTAAGCTCCCTCTCCTTCTCTAATCAATTAAAGGGTCGTCTTAAGTTCCTAGCGCGATATAGGGTTTACGCGCTTAGCTTTTAAACTATAGAAGAGAGACTTATTAAATTCGATATTATAAGTCATTATTACTTATTAGAGTATAAGAACCCAGATTCTATAAATATTAAAGGTAATATATCTAACTAAGTAACCTAGGTGCCCTTATAATTTAATTTTAAAGGTTCGGCGGTCCTTCTCCGCCTCTCTCTCTTTAATTAAAGGGTATACGTAAGCGCTATATATATAAACGCAACTCCAATCAGGCTTTAAGCTTGCTATTATCTACTTAATAAGCAATAGCTTATAAAATCGAAAATACTACTTAAACCAACTATAAAGAGCCTTGCTTAATAAGATCATCTTCTTCTTAATAAGTAAGGAAATATTATAAAAGTATATAGTAGCCTTTATAACCTTTAGCCAAAGGCTCGCTAAAAGCCTAGCGTAGATCCTTATTTTAATAGAGCGTTTAATCAACTCCCTTCCTACTTGCTTTGCGCCTTCATTTGATTAGTATATATAAGCAGGAGTAAGCTTTAAATCGATTCCCTCCTCTTTTACCTATCTCTAATACTCTATAAGAGAGTCTTCCTTTAAAAAGATCACTAAAGTATTATTATCTTGCCTAATTTTACAAATAGAAAGCCTATATTAACGTTTCACCTATGCTTTAAAGGCCTAGAGGACCTTTATAACTATATCTCTGCCCTTCGATCTTAGTAGGAACGTCTAAAGTATACTACTATACTTATCCTTAATTAAAAGAACCTATAAGCAACTATTATATAAGTTATTTAAAAAGTTAAAGAGATCTTAAGAGATCTTAAAGAAGAGCCTTAAAGATCGGTTTTTAAAGGTAGCATAAGAAATAACTTACTTAGCAAACGCTACTGCGTATATAAGGCACTCTAGCCTCTATATTCCCTTAATCTTCACTCCTTTAGCGCACTTAACTAGCGCTTAGAGAGCCTTTGCGCTTAAGTAACTAGTATAAAGGTGCTAAGTGTATATATTATTATCCTATACCCTAGTAGGTATATAGCTAGACTGGAACCTATTATAAAGCGTCGTCTTAGCTATAAGGAACGCTATTAAGGTAGAGAAGTTATATTAAAGCATATTTGAAAGATCTAAATAGTTAATAAACTTATATTTAAAGAAAACGAGATTATAGTAACGCTCTAACTGAGCTCGCTTTATAAAGTCTTTAATGCTCCTAGAGCGCAAAGTGAGGTCTACCTTAGAGTATTAAAAACCCTTATTTGCGAGGAGCCTCTTTAAGATGATATTAGTAGTAAACTCCTTTATAATAGCAATATTGCAAAGCGTTATCCTTATAAGAGAGCCGTTACGCTATAGAAGAGAGTCTGCCATATATCTATTACCTCTCCTAATGATTAGGAGTCTTAAGGTACCTGCTTTAATATATTGCTATAAGTCGCCAGAAGGCTTAAAGGTACTTGCAATAAGTAAATCCTTCGAATTAATAATATAAGTAGCCGCGCAATTGTTAAGGAGCGTACTTAAGGAGAGCAAGTGGCATTCTAGCTTAAAGAGGTAGTAGATATTAAATGATTCTTCAAAAGCGTTAAAGGCAAAGGGATCTATTACTATAAAGACTAATGAGTTCTCCCTTTTATCGCCTGAACTATCCTCCCTAAAGGCTAAAGCCTTTCCCTTAAATTTATTAATTGCTATTACTGTAATATCATTCTCCTTAAGCTATGCTTAGAGACCCTTGAACTAGTCTCTTGCGTTTAACGCCTTTTATATTCGTAGGACCTCCTTTCGCAAAGGGAGAACCTTTATATTTTCCTTGCGCCCGTCTATAGTATATAATAGTTTCTAATAGTCCTAGGGCTTCTAATAGTGATTTTTAGAGCCTTTATAAGGGCACTTAGGCCTGATCTCCCTTCTAAAGCTTATAGAGCGATTTCGGGAGCTGCTCGCTAGAGCTTGCAAAGGGGTTTCGGCATTTAAGAGAGACTCTTAAGTAGCAAAAACTGCTAGCCCTTTATTATCAATTGCTTTATTAGATTCAATGCCTGCTAGGGCGCGGCTTAACTATATTAGGTTGTACTTATATAGGGTTCTTATCTGCTTATTAGTAATAATTTCCTCCTTTAAGCAAGTCGCCTAACTTAGATTAATCTTTACTATAACTAAGTTTAAAAAGTCAGTAACTCCTAGTCTCCTTTTAATCTTAAGAAAACTATATTATTCTACTAGGCGGTATGCCTCCTACTACTCCTAGATCTACTGCTAAGTATTAGTTCTCCTAATCTTGCCTTAGCGTAGTACGTCGCGGTATTAAAGCCTTATCTAAGACTGAATAGCCTTATTAAAAGGCGCAATATCATACTTTAAAATAGATACTAGGCCTTAAAGTAAGAGTTGCTAATTCACTAAATTGGTATGCAGGTCGTTAGCAGTAGTTCCACTTATAGGAGTATCTCTATTAGATATTAAGGAGAAGAGCTTCTTAGCTTGGATTTGTACTTAAGCTATCGCAGAAGCTAAGAGCGTTCTATTAATAGTCTTAGAGACCTATTTTAAGAGTAGCTTATAGTATTTGCGTTAGGTCTTTTAAGTTTCCTTACATATATAGTACTCCTTTATTAGGATTTTATATTCATCCTTAATATCCTTATAAGAAGCCTATAGAAGAGGAGCCTTTAATAGGTCTCCTAAGGGAAAGTAGGCGTAAATCTATTTAAATGGAATCGCTATATACTCTTTATATAACCTCGCATATACTATGCAAAGGTTAGCCGTTTCCAATTCCTTAAGCTCCTATATAAAGGGAGCTTAAGGCTCAGTCTTTATAATTGACTTAAATAGGAGTCTCAGATCGGCAAAAATAGTAATATTATAAAGCTTAGCGAAGAATATATATTTACTAAACCACTTCACCTAAGAGGCAAAGGTATTAAGGTAAGGCTTAAAGATACTTAAAGAGTCAGATATATTAAATAGAATCTAATAAAAAAGGTTAGGTATATAAATGAAGTTTGCAAATAAGGTTCAATTGGAAATTGAAGATTTATTAATTAAAAATAAAGGTCCTTTAAGTCGTTATAAATACTCGAAAAGTCGGTCAGGAGCTTAAAGGGCCCTCTAGCCGGTTGTATGCAAAGAGAAAGCATATTAAAGTGCTTATAGGACTTATAACTATAGTGCGGTCAGCTAAAGGGCCTTTATTAAGTCGCTTAAGAGACTCGCAGAAGTAGGAGAAGATGATTAATTGTATTATTATCTAATATATATATAGTAAAGAGACTTCGGAAAGAAAAGGGAGAGTCTATGACTCAGCAGGAGTCACGTAAAGGGTCTTCAGAATAAGTGGAGACTCCGCCCATTCTGCACGACAGCCATCCTAATAGGTCTTCCTTTATTAAAATAAAATATATAATCCTATTTTTAATTATTAGTACTTATATAATATCGAGACTGACTTTATAGAAAAGGCCTAATAGCTAGGTTAGGAATAAGGGATTCTCTTTATAGCTAGGTTTTCATTTCTAATAGGAGATGCAACTTTTCATAAAGGCTTTACAATCTTTAAAAGAACCTTTTTAAAAGAATTTCCTTAAAAGTCAATAGTAGGTAGACTTAGCACCTTAATAGCCAGTTTCCTTATAAATATCCTAAATAGCCTTAGCCCTTAGTTTTTCATTATCTAAGTAAAGTTATATAAGGAATAAGTTATCGCTCCTTTTAAATAATTATCTTCCTTATATTAAATAAATCAGAGCTTTAGCTTTGAATTTCTGAAAATCCTTAAGAGCAACTGTCTTTAATTATCTAAGTATAATTAAAAATTTCGCAATTTCTTTAAAATCACTTAAGTAGTCAAGTGATAAAATTCTCTTATTTGACTTATAGGCTAGGCTCGCGAGTCGAGTCCCTTTAAGGCAATATATTAATAGATAACTAACTTCGTTTTCTACCTACTTATTAATATCTATTTTATCTTTTTTAATTAAATCAAAGGGGTAGGGATAAGTTCTTCTTAAAAGGCTATTAGTAGTAGTATTTTTCATTCTTAGAATATATTTGACTTTAAAGTCTATTAGTCTTATTTAAGCAATCTATTTTATTAGCAAGGCTCTTAATAGGTCGCTTATAACTTTATTCAATTGTTCTACTAGCACTTTAGTATTAATTTCAAAGATGAAGTAAGTGCTATAAAGGTCGCTTCTTATCTTTTTTATTACCTTTAAAGTACCTCTACATTCTTACTTAATAGTATTATACTTTATCTTTACTAAATTTTAAAGACTACTTTTAAAGCAAGCTAGATGTCTTTTCTATTAGCTATTAGCTTATTAAAAGATAATACCCTATCTGATTAAGCTTGCGTCAACTATTAGTATAATTAGCCCTATATTAGCTCTATAGTCTATTTTAATCAGATATAGCGCTTTAAGCAACGCTTGCTTCAATTATTTTATAGCCTTTATTTAAGGTTCCTCCTATTGAAACTCAGCCCCTTTCTAAAATAAGGTATAAATAAGTGCTGCCTTTTTAGCAAAATCCTTGATCTAAATGCAATAGTATACCATAATGCCAATAAACGCGCGAGCTTCTACTATATTATTATACCTTTTCCATTTGTCGATTTTAAGTACTTTAGCCTTTTAAGGACTTCGGCTATTAGAATTAGTAATAAAACTAATAATTTCCATTAATAGGAAATAGTATTATAACTTTAGGCCAATTATTGCTTTTGCCCTTTGGAATCGTATAAGCACTTAGTCCAAGTTCTAAATGTATTCTATTATAAATCGTTATATATTAAGGAGAACTTCTTTATAATTATAAAATGATCTTAATCCTTTTACTCTTATATTATTTATATAAGGGAGTGCAATATTAGGTATGCAATCTACTAGTATCTTATAAATTACTTAAATAAATTGAGCGATCGAATTTATAGCCTCTTAAGGTAATCTTATCATCTGAAGTAGCTTAAGAGGGGTTTGAATTACTATTATATCTCTTGATTTAACATTAAGAATAAATTGGTTATATCTAAAGAAGAAGTTAATAAAAGAGCTATAGGTTAATCTTACGAATTTATTTAAGAACTTATCTATATTCAAAGGAATATTAGTATCTTTAATAATTACTCGGTTTATCTTTACTACTACTATTATTAATCTATAAGTTCCCTTCTCTTTCTTAGTAATTAGGAACCATTTATTCTTATAAGGGCTATTATAAAACTTGAGAATACCTTACTTCAGCCTATCCTTTAATATTTTGATTACCTTTTCTTAAAGAGCTTTAAGGACTTTGAATGTTTTCTCTTACCAGGCTTTATAAGGTATTATCTTAATTTTAATATAAGGCGTAACCTCTTTTTAAATCTGGCCAAGTTCTATCTAATCAAAAGCTAAGGCGTCCTCTCGATTTATTAAGGTTTTATAAAGTAATTCGCATTCTTATTCTATTAAGTTATCTCTAATTTTTAGCATATCGAAACGTTCTTTTATTAGCTAATATCCGATAGGTTTATTAGAAAATCTGCCTATAATAAACTTATCGAATTTGCCACTTAGCTTCAGAGGTCGAAGCTTCTTATCTTATTTAAACTAATTATCTAGTCCTTTAGGCTTTAAGCTATTAGAGATTCCTTAATCTATTAGTCGTACTTTATCGGCCTTGCTTTTGTATATAATTCGAATATTAGCTAATACTATACTTCTCTACTTCTTTCCTTTTTTATCAAATCCTATAAAGCGGTCCGAATTTTCCTTTTTAAAAATAAATAAAAGATTTTCTAAGTTGTTAATTTAAAGTGTATAAATGGAAATGTCATTAGTAATTTTATTATTTTTCACTTGCAGGTCCAGCTTATAAGTGGTTTTTAAGTTTTTTAAAATGATTAGTAAACTATTGAAATTTATAAAACGAACCCTCTTTTTTACTTTATTTTTCTTTTTTTTTAATTATTAATTTAATAAAACGCCGATTATACCATTTTTTAAAATTCCAGATTTGACTCTTAGTTTAAGACTGCAAGTCAAATCGCTATTATTCAAAATCGGCAAACTTACCTTTCTTTTACTATAACTCCTTGCTAGGTGCCTTCCTTTATTAGTATTAAGCTTAGCCCTTATATTAGCTAATTGTTTCTTAAAACCTTATTTTAGAATTCGGCTATATCTCTTATAATAACCATTTATCCTTTTAAAGATCGATCTATATTTTAAAGACTAGCTTTTATAAGACTATCTCTAAGATAGTTAAATATTAACTGAGATTTTAAAATAAAGGGCATTCTTAAAAGAATGTTATTTAAAGAATTCTTTATTATTAAAAAGTTAGTATAATTAATAATTCCTTTAACTCTAACCTTTACATTTTTCACCTATCTATTAAAATTGTATTTTAATTTAAAGATAGTTAAATAAATAAGGAGTCGATTGCTAACAATTATTAATTAAGCCATTTCCGCTACTTTTTTAATTATTGCATTAACTTCTAAACTATAATCGATCAAAGCCTTTGCTTTAACTAATTCTTTTATAAAACAAATAATAATAGGGCTTTTTATTATAACTGCTAAACAATTTCAATTGATATTTTAAGATATTAAAGCTATTACTATAATATTATAATACCTTTAAGTTCCTTTATCTTTTGCAATCTAAAGACATTTGATTAAGGCTAGGTATTTCTTAAAGTTCTTTTATATTATAATTTCCATTTCCTTATTATTATTCAAATCTTTAAAGGCAATTAAGATATGCTTTTCTAGCACTTTATTAAAGCGTTTAATTAAACTAAATAGGTCTTTAAATGTAAGGTTAATTTGCTAAGCTTTAATATTCTCTATAGCTTTCTTTATTATAATTAAACTAGTATATTTATTAACGAATTTTTCCTATTTTAATATCTGTCTCTTTCGCTTAAGGTCAAGGGTCTGCGCAATAACTTCAACTTCTTAATCTTTAAGCTTAAAGCTATCTTTATCTATTATATCTCTAATTAATTCGTCTATTATATTGGCTTTATCCTTATCTACTATAGTCTTAGATTATTAAGTATCTTTTAACATTTGGACTCTATATTAAGATTCCTAAGATATATATATTAATTTCTGGACTTTGGCTGGTTTTATTAGTATTAAGGGAGTAGTAGATCTAGAAGGACGCTGAGTATTCTAAGGGTTTCTGGATATAAAAGTAGTATTAATATCAGTAGATATATTATTATTAATCTACTTTAAAATAGAAATACCTTTAACTTTAGTAGCAGTCTAGTTCGAAGTTTAATTAATAAGCATTCCCTTAGGTAGATTGTTAGCTAGACTTATATATATATAAGTTAAGACCTTAGAGTTGATTTCGATAATACGCTTCTATTCGGCCAAATCCTCGTCTTACTTTATACTATATATTATTATTCGAATAGTCTATAGCTATAAACAATTCTAGTATTTTTTAATAGGGATAGCATCTGGCCTAGGATCTTTAATATAAAGCATCCTATATTTGTTAATATGTATAACCTTAGTATTAATAAAACAAAGGAAAAGAGGGCAATCGTTATAGTATTTATATAAAGTGCAGTTAGGTTCTTTATTATTGTAAAAGTTGCAGGTTAGTCGCCTTCTATTATTATTTCCTTAGTACCTTATAGCATTGATATTAGTAGAGTGCTAGTTAGGATCAATTCCTCCTTCTTTAGCCAGCTATTGCGTTCTTATATTAGCTGGTTATTTTAAATGATAAGAAGCAGGAGTCTGGTAATAGGAACTACTAGGTTGGCTTATAGTAGCTAAGTTTTATTTATTATTAAATTGAAGAATATACTATTTTTCTTATAAGAGATTATTAATCTTAGTTTCTAAGCTTTAGATTCGGAGTTTTGTAAATTAGGTCTTAAGTTCCTTAATTCTAAGGTTAGATCTTATTCTTAGGTTAGGCCTGCAAGTGAAAGGTATAACTATTAGGTTCTTCTTTGCCTCCTTTATAACTTCTAGAGCTTTTAAGTATTCTTAGACTAGGCTTTTAAGGTCTTTAGTATAAGAGGGAGTAAGGGCTTTTTCCTACTCTATAGTATCAATAGTTCTTTTACTAAGATCTGATTTTAAAGCAAAGGCCGAGAATTCCTCAAATAAGGCAAAGGTTATAAGGTCTTGCTTATTAATCCTAAAATGCTTAATGATCTTATTTCAAAGGCTAGTAGGTAATCTAAGTAAGAAAAGGCAGCCTCTTTTAACTTTGCTAAGTATTTTCTAGCTGATTAAGGTATTTAATATATAAGTAAAAGTCTGATAGTAGTTCTTAAGTTCTTTAGGAGTATAAGTGATTAAAATAAATTCCTTTAAGAAAGCTAAGGTATTGCGAATCTACTATCTGTCAAATTCGCGGAATTCAGATTTAAGGGCCTTAATAAGGAGTTCTTATAAACTATGAGTTTTCTATTTAAGGAAGGACTTGATAATATCTTTACTTATATAATTATAGTAGTAAGGAAGTTAAGAAATTATATCCTTTTATATAATATTAAAATTGTAATAAGTTTCCTTATATTACTTAAGAAAATCAGTAATGTTAGCGCTTATAAAGTAAGGAGCGCTAAGAGAACTAAGGAGGGGAAAGTGATTAGCAATAGCTTTAAATGCAGCTATTATCGTTTTATACTAACTATTTAAGTTAATAGAATCTATAAGAGGCAAAGGGGAAGCTTTAATATTATAAGATTGATTGCTAAAAGGAGTACTTCGAAATTCAAAAGGGCTTAAAGAATATTTAGAATCTAAGTTAATCTTAAAGTAATTAAGACGAGTTTGAAAAGATTTAGATAAAGGGTTAATAAAAAGTTTAAAATTGTTATTATTTTTAGTATTTTTAAGCGTTAATATTAAAAAAGTAAGTAGTAGTCTTAAGTTATTTAAAGACGTCTTTTTATCCTTCTACTTATAGGCTAAGCCTAGGAGTAGAATTCCGGATTCTATTAAAAGTTTAATCTAAGTTTATTAAGAGATTCTAATTAAGTACTAAATAGCTAATAGAAGCGTTATAACTAATTATAATAAGATAAGGTTCACTTAATCTAAAGCTAATTTTTAAAATAAGGTTTATATTTAAGATTCTTCTTAGCCTTTAGGTCAATTCCTATTAGTCCTTAGAATAAAGGGGTCTTTAAAGACGATTCTAAGGCAATCTTTAAAGTTCTATTAAACTAAGGCGGTTGAATTATCAGATTCGGATTTCTAAGGACTTTAAGGAGATACCTTTAGTTGAAGTTTGCGCTTAGTATTACTTAAGTACTTAAAACTACTGCTATTTAAGATTGCTATTATAAGGTTCGCCAAACTTTTTATACTAAGAAGCCGAAAATTCCGAAAATCTCAGAGTTAAGGAAGAAAATAGGGGTTTTCAAAGCAGAGCCGAAAAGGGAAAATCTAAGGTTATTAATAGTTGCTAAACGAAAATCGACAGTTCTAAGTAATTAGGCAATTAAGGATAAGGTTTTTAAAGTTGATCAAAATGCTATAAGTGTTTCGAAAATGTATTTTTTTAGAAAGGCCGGTCTCTTATTTGCAAACCAAGAGATCGATAAGGTTATATAAGGATAGAAATCTTAAGAAATCGGTCCTTGCGTAGGTCACTAATATAAAACAAAGGGGAGATAATATAAGAATAGGCCTAAGGGAAGACTTAAAAACAAAAGGAGGAAGCATTATAAGCGGGCTCTCTTAGATAAGATATTAGGAATAAGTCCTAAGTATAGGATATATTCAATATTATAGCAACGCGCGCTATCTCTATATATAGAAGATGGCCCTTTTATCCTCCTATTATCTTGCGCCGATCATATGATATATGTTATAAGACCTATCCATCTCAGGTCTCCATAATATTTAGGTTGGTATTTAAGGTAAGCTGGAAATACAATCAAGTACTCCTTAAATTAAGAAAGAATTCTTTAGTTTAATAACCTTGCTATTTGTAGTAAAGGTACTACTACTGATTAGTATAGGTTCTATACTGGTAATCGATATTTACGTAAATATAGTTAAGTACTTATTATTAAAAAGAATCTATTATAATGTTTGTCTATCTCTATATAACCGAGATAGTACCTTTATACCTATAAATATCCTCCCTCTTATAGTCCCTTCTAGCCGCATATGGATATCCTTTCGAAGTCCTCCGGCTGAATAGCCGTCCGAAATACATACGAAACCCCTTATATCGCATATGGTACAGCTGTGTAGGATGACCCCAGGAACGAGGGCAGCTTGCCTCCTGCATAGGAATCTGCGTACCAACAAGTATATTACTTATATATTATTAATATAGAAGGCTATAAATACAGTCCTATTATTATTAATGAATATATAAGGCTCTTTACTAAGAGGGGTAAGCTTCAGAGACTTTAGAATACTAGTAAAATCCCTATACTAAAGCGCTAAGGAGTCTTAAAGGCTATATAAGGCGCGATCGAGCTTTACTACCTTATCTTTCTACTTTTAATTATCTAGTAAGAAGCAAATAACTGGCGCGCTTTAAGGGTCTCTTTTAGCATTTATAAAGGCGTTAATAATATCGAACTATTAAAGCTCTATATTAAATTTAGCGGCTATTGCTATTATAACTTTAAAAGATCTTAATATAAGTGTTATAATATAGGTAGAGAAAATAGAAGCTTCCTCTTAAAGATCTCCCTTTACTACTATTCTTGACTTAAAGCGGCTAATCTCCTTAGAGGAGTTTAGCTTATAGTTAAAGACCCACTTTAGTAGTATAGGCCTTATAGTAGCTTTGCTTCTATCGATTACTCTTTAGCAATTGCGCGCTTTTAGGTTCTTGATCTTAGTTTTAGCTCCCTTTTCAAATTGCTTTCCGAAAGGGTGATTTGCAAGCTCCTTTTAGTGAGTTGGCGCTTTAGGAAGCTTGTCTTAAGGTGGGATTAGAAGGGTAGAGTTTCCTTTAGAGCTTTTAGATTAAGTTGCTATAGTAATAATATAGTATACTGCTTTATACTCTTCTCTATTAGTTCTTATAGGCTCCTGACTTAGCTAGAAAGTCGATATAAAGCTATTTACTTACTCTAATTAATGTATTTTAAGTTCTTTAAGGGCTAGTAGGAGATCCTTAATGCATATTGCGTATATGGTATTTCTACTTCCTCTTCTCCTTTTCGACCTGTAGAGTAGTATAGGTACTATTTCCTACTCTTTATTAGGCTTTTTGCGTTTTCAAAAGGCCCTTATATTAAGTACTTTAGGCTAAGCTTTTATTAGTTTTAAAGAGCTCCCTCTTTTAGTATTATCCTTAAGAGCTTCTATATCTTAGTGTAGCTCTTGATCGATCGGTGCTTTTAATAAGAGCTGGTATGCTTCTTTACTAGTTGCCTATAGTAGAGCTTTTAGTAATTGAAAGGCCTGCTCTTGCCCTTGCGATTGCTTAGTCTATATAGTAACTAAAGGCCTGGTATTACGCTCTCCGGCGGAATTGGCAGTTATAATATCGCTTTCGACGCTCCTTCTAACTATTGATAGTTGTCTTAAAGCGTTTAACCCTTTATTACTAGGCAGCTGCTTTTAAGTAGCTAGAGTAGAAACGCTATAAGTAGCCTTATAAGGGATAATAGCCCTTAATAGATCTGAGCTTAGAGCTTCTATTAGTAAAAGATTAATAGGCTTACCTTCTATTAGGTTATCTGCAGGCTGCTTATTTAAAGCTTCCTTTACATTTTTAATAATTAATTTAGCGTCTTAAGCTTCCTCCTCCTCCTTTTCGATTATTTATATAATCTCCTTAATAATTAGGAGCAGGTGGCCAGCTACCTTTTTATACTCTTTAAAGTAGAATTTGGACTTATCAAACTTAACGTTTTAAGAGATTATAACCTTTCGGAGCTTAAGCACTTAGATCCTATATATATTAGTAGTGCAGTAATTAATTAAGTATCTAATATACCCTTATGATATAGTTTTAAAAGCTCTTTTATTCTTTAAAGCTTCCTTCTCCTTTGCTAATAAGTACGCGCGCGCTTTATACACTTTTATACCCTTCTATTCTAGTTTTAAATTAGTAGTAAGCTTTATAGTAATCTGCGGATTATACTACTTAAAGTATTATTTAAACTAAAGCTAAAGTACCTCATTTGGACTCTTCTATTCCTTACGCTTTAATAGGCCGATATTATAAAGGTATATTGCAGCTAGTACGGCTTTAGGCTATAGGTGCTTTAAGAGGTTTATAAAGATTAGTATAGTAAGTACCTTTTTAATAATCTCTACTCCTACTCTCTTGGAAGCTCTATTTGGTTTATAAGTATAAGATAGAGTGACTTCTACCTCTATACCTTTAGCTTCGCACCACTTTCTATATTTCGATACTTCCTATAAGGGAAATACTAAAGTATTATTATCGCTCTTTAGAATATATAAGGAGAGGCTATAATAGCGCTTTACCTATGCTTTAAAAGATTAAAGAGCTCTTAAAACTAGTGTTAAGGACTTATAGAGTAGAGTATATCCAAATAACTTCCTATTAAATTCATCCTTAATTAGGAGAAGCTAGCTTTCTAAGGAGAGGCTTGATGTACTATAGTCAAATAGGTCCTAGGAGTACTTAAAGAACGGTCTTAGAGCCTTAAAATCTGACTCTCTTTTAAAAGGCTTTTACTTAGCTTTTGCCTAAGCGCAAGCTTTATAATTGATTTATAGCTTCCCTTTGATCTTTACCCCTTTTGCGTTTAATATAAGCTTCTTAAACGCCTTAGCTCTTAAATAGCCTAATTAAAGGTGCTAAATATCTATTAAATCGTTCTTAGCTCTTAAGAATACGCTGCTCCTTAGGAGTTTATATTAGCTTTATAGACGCTGTTATAAAGTAGGAAAAGCTAAGTAGGTTGGTTGAGTATAGTATAGCAAGTTAAGAGCGTTATAAAAGTTAATAGGCTTATATTCAAATACTATAACATTCGACCTACGCTTTAGCTGCTTTATAACTACGTTATTATCTGCTATACCCCTTTAGAGTATTGCATTTAAGCTTATATACTATACCTTAGCCTTCTTTAAAAGAGGCTTTAAGATAATATTAATATTGAACTTATCTATAAGTGCTATATTCCTAAGCTTTAAGTCTCCTCTATTAGTAAGAACCCCTTTTATCAAACGTATACCCTTCCCTTTTATTAGTAGACTCGAGCTTCCTGCCTTTATATAATCCTAGGGATATGCGATTTTTAATAATCTAGGAACTAGAAGCTCCTTTCGATTAATAAGGTATATTATAGCGCAGTTATTAAGTAGGGTTATATTCGAGAGAGTATAAGGAGCTTTAAGGGTAGAGTATATTCCTAGGGTAAAGTCTTTAAAGAGAGCTGGATTTAAAAGGGCGGCGATAATCTTAGATTTGCTACTTCTTAAAGCTTTAGCAGATATTCTTTCTTTGAATTGATCTATAGGAGCTTATTTAATATAAGAGAGCTTAGCTTAAAGCTCTTTCTATTTTAAGGAAGTAAGGTTTTCATATATTCTTTTGATCTTATTATAGCTAAGGAGGTTTTAAAGCGTACCTTCCTTAGCGCTAGTTAAGGCGTATTTTAGCCTATTATACTCCTTTAGGTTTTAAAAGTGATTTTTGACCTAAGGACAAGGGCACTTTTTAACGCTCCCTTTAAGAGTCTTCTTTACCTTGCCTTTACTTAATGCTCTTAGATTAGTATAATCGCCTACTCCTTTAAGTAAGGCGTATATTCTAAGGGTTGCCTTTAATAAAGAGCTTGCGAGGCTTCGATCTATTAAGCTTAAGAACTAATTAATATAGTAGACTATATCTTTTTTATACTTTAGACTTAGCTTATTATCTTTAATAAGCTTTGCCTAAGTCTGCTAGGATTAAGTAAGAGCTTAGTAGTAAACTAATTATAGAAACTTTGTAATTATAAAGGAGCCTTGAACCTTTGGGATTCTATACGTTTATACTTCTCAGTAGATCTCTTTAAAGCTAGTAAGCTAGGTCTTCGGTTCTACTTTACTACTCTTTATTTTAAAGAGCTTATTATTATAGTCTTCTTAAATTGATTCTATTATACTAACTTTAAAGGGGGCTAGTTCTTTGCGCAAGTGCTTTACAATCTATTGAATTAATAGTTTCCCCGCTTCCTTGCAGTTATATTGCACTGCTTAAAGCAACGTAGGGTATACTATCTTAGTAATCTAATGGTATAATTAAGTATAGGAGCTCCTATTCCTTTTCTACGTTTCTACTATAAGATTGTATTGTATTATTGCCATTTTGTACTCTAGCTCTATATCTTTAGCTATTATCTTTGCAGGTAGTAATAGAGCTAGCGTTTGTTAATTAGTAGCTTCCTACTATTAGTACAACTTGTAGTAGCTTTGCAATACTCTTTAGTCCTATTCTTTTACAATTTTTTCAAGCTATAGCAGTTCTATTTCTAGATCTAATAAGTATAAAGCTTTATTCTTATAAAGCGGAGCTTGGTTTCCTATCTCTATAGTATATAGTTTAGGGTTATTAACCTATCTTGGCTTTTCTATATGCTTTTAAAGGCATAGAAATTCGGCTTAAAACTCTAGCTTAGCGTATCAAATTCGCTATGACTTCCTATCCTAGAGTATAACTCTACTAGAGCTAAGCTCTTAAGCTTCTTTTTGCTAGTATTCGCTTATATTGACTAGGATAGTAGGGAGTATAGGTTCTATTAGTTGGCTGGGAGCATTAGAACGTTGAGTTAGGTTGTATAATGCGTATAGGCAAAGGAGAATAGATGAAAATAGTAGTGAAACCTCTTTAAGAAGTCTTTAAATATAGTAGATTTTTAATCGTTTGCTCTTAAGAGTTGCAAATAGTGCTAATAACTATTATACTATATTTAAAGGTAGATTCTTAGTAGTAGCAGAAGCTTATAAAATTCTACTCTAACTATATACCTAAGCTCCCTTTATAGAAGTGCTCCGTGGCCACTTCAGGGGTATATTACATAAGCCAGTCCTCAGAGGCCTCAGCGCCTGAGGCTCCTCATGGCGCAACAATTATCTTAAAATTTTTCTTCTTCTATACTATCCTTGTTATTCGAAGTACTTAGCTTTCTATTCGCTTATCAAACCTGAAACTAATCTTTATTAAATGCTGTTTAGTCCAATTAATCTTAAGCAAGTTTTATCAGCGGATACACGAGAAACTAGGCCACCTGTCAGTTACCAATATTCGAGAATTTAGTATCTGAGTTCGGCTTTTATATAGAATTAATGTCTAGACTGGCTAGATATTCCAGACTATATTAGTAATAGAAGGGTTATATGTTCAGATAGGTAGCTTTTAAACTTTACATTATATATTCAATATGCTTAATATAAGTACCCTTTGCCCTACATATTTAGCCTCTATGCTTTGTTTAGTTGAGATCAAGCATTATAGCCTTTAACGGCTTCTTCAAATCTCTATGAATTTGGACCGCAACAGGCTTAATATCCTAATGCTGTTTAGTATACCTCTCTTCAAAGCAGATTAAGTCGCAAGATTGATCAAATCGATTCGTTTGATATATTATTAGTAATCTCATTGTTGATCAATTATGCCAATATCAACCGATCAAACTTTACTGGTAAACTTGACTTCACTCGTTGCTGAAGTCGAAGCAGTTAATTTCATTCATAATTGACGGCTCCCAAAGTAATACAGAGACCTACGTAATAAGCACATTTAGCATTTCAAAACCACTGATTTCATTACCGTATCCAAAGGCGAAACTTAGCCCACCGACTTAGTATTTAATATAAATCATATATTAGTTTTGCAAAAGTTCTTCGTAGACCAGCCAAATTCAGACTAATTTTGCGATACTCTTTAGAAGTAGTGTATATTCATATGTAGTATCGAAATGCTATTATCGGGCTTATAAACTCGTAGTTATAAAGAGCTGACTATATTAGACAAGCAAACTTAAGTCGATAGAAGCCCTACCTAAATAGAGTATACATGTTTTTTAGGATGACTTGGTCCCTACGGCATTAATAGGTCAGACTGCTAGTTTCGCAAATCTCGACATTGATTACCTTGATGCTTGTTTGGTGGCTCAAAGCATTTTTGCGAGAAGGTTTCGATCAGAAAAAAGTAAGTCTCAGATCTGCGAATCTTGTAATTGCAAATCAGCCACTTCTGGTAGTATGTTTGAAGGTTTTTTTTTTTTGGCAAAGTCATGGAGTTTTTGCCGTAGATCCGCTGTGTCCACTTGAAACTGTACTAGCATGTCTATAGCCGTAAGATCTTATGATGGTTACAGTTTGGCTGTCTCATACTAGTACGTGACACAACTAGCCCCTCAGACATCACTGATCTGTAGGTCTAATATTAGAATCACCATACAAAGATCTCTATATGTCATCTCTATAATGCTATCGCAAATCAACATAGTTTCAGTTGGCTTTTTGAAATATGTCTAAAAAATTAGTATGTAGTATAATATCAAATATCAAATCAGTTTTTAAACCATAATTTACCTTTAAAAACAATATTCAAGTGCGTGATGCGAGTTTACAAAGGCGTCCTTACTAAACCATTGCTTTTCTCGCTACGAATATCACCCCGTTGAAGCGCGATACTATTCCTACAAACTACACGGCAAAACTGTATTGGAGTCAGTCTTGAGTTACCAGACGAGCATTAAGGTGCGGACTTGCCATACGCTCTCTCTTGGACCCGTGGCTCCCGCTATCTTTGGGCACGGCTTACTATAACAAGGGCTTCTCGCTCTTAGTCTTTCGATAGATACTCGCATTTCGTTACTCTCTACTGTGTAATAGAATCAACTATACCCGTTTTCTCCCTTCCTCCTTATCCTCCTCCTCTGTTTTAATTTCCCAGCTGTCAATGCACGTAATATAAGCAGATTCAGAAGCTCGATTTGAAGGGAAATAGGAAGGAAGATTGGGAAATAAATCAAAGTGAAATAATAGGAAAAGCGGCGGCAAGGGTCAGAGAGGGCGGGCGGAATACGCGTGGTTTTTCCTCACTGATCTAGTCACTTTTAGAAGTGTGTAGCTCATATTATTATTTTCGATTCAAATCATCAACTTTAATTGGTCTGAGGAAGTACAAAGTTACTGATTTTTGACAAGTGCACTCCGGTAAGAACTCTGTAGGGCTTCCTTGCGGCGGATAATTGATTCTACACGTACGCATACTCATGCTATTGCCGAGAATTAACTCAATCTGCAACGTACAGAACCGCCTGACACAAGCCTCGTCTAAGGCGAGAGGCGTTTTCTGCAGAGCTTGGGTTGTATAAGTATCCCCAGACATCACACATTATCACGATCATCATCATCATCGTTCTCAGATCACTCCCATACAGCTTCACATTCACTCTCTACTCAGATCTGCCCTACCGCCTACAGCTTTCTCGGATTCCGCTCCACACCATCAAGATGTACTCCAAGACAATCCTCATGGGGCTTCTGGCATCCCTCATTGCCGCTGCCGCCGCTCACGGCCCGATAGTACAGCCCATCGACTCTGTCGCAGCCAGAGAAGAATCCCCAGCAGAGCCTCTCCTGCCTCTCAGCGCTCGCGACCTCGAGACGGGACACGACCACCGCGGAGCCGAAACACGCCCTTCCGCGGCCCGAGAACCAGCCGACGCCGGCTTCGAACCAACGTACACCAAGCGCTCTGTCCCAGCCGATCCAGAGAGCGTGGCCAAGAGGAATGCCCCGGTCCCCTTTTCTGGATAGGTCTTCTCGTGTGCGGTGCAGGTAGATCGCTGGGCGGCTGCGGGGGCGTGGATGGGTTTCGATTTTGGCGATGTTTGCTGGGCTGCGCTTCATGTTCTGCTCGCTAGTCGGTTGTTTACTACGCTCGTAGGGGGATTCGCTAAATTTGATACCCCGCTGGAAACACGTGTCCATACCCTCCCAATTCTGTGTGACTGAGGGCCCGCTTGGTCAGGCCCAGATGAAAGGAATATCGGTAAGTGATTTCATCTTTGACTTGATGTCGTGTTTGGTCCGAGCCTTTCGGAAAGAGAGAAAACATCAGTGGCTGCCTCGAGATCTGAAATGTTATACAAATCTAGACCTGAATTCTGCTCAGCTTTTGAGTATTTCGTACTTTTTATAGCCCTGACTTGGTTTTCACGAGTAATCAGCTACACCGGGTACCTGCGCCGTCTACACCATGAGAATCTACCGAGCTTGCAAGGAGCCCCTAGCGTTCCGGTCCTAATAGTGATGACAGACGATGTCTTCAGATGGGCATAGAATCAACAACCATCAAGTATCTCCCGAACGATATGTTCGGGATATCACAATTCATGATTTCGAGGTCACCTCGTCGCCTGTCTATCACGGATGCTCTTTGATTGCATTATTGTTGCGCCATGAGGAGCCTCAGGCGCTGAGGCCTCTGAGGACTGGCTTATGTAATGTACCCCTGAAGTGGCCACGGAGCACTTCTATAAAGGGAGCTCAGATATACAGTTAGAGTAGAATTTTACAAGCTTCTGCCACCACTAGGAATCTACCTCTAAATACAGCACGACAATTATTTTAATAGCTTTATGTATAGCCAGCCGTATCCTTCCTTCCCATTGTTACCACAATCACGCTTAACACCTCCAAGATATATACGCCAGAATTAAGAACAGGCTCCACCATACCCGCCGCAGTTGCCGCCTCTGTATGAGCCCTTGGGACACCCGCCAACCGCACAAATCGGGCCATAACCCGCCGCGTACGTCGCGTTGGTGTAAGCATACGCCTGGCTGACACTCCAGTAGTCGCTGCCTCTGTACTGGCCGGAGTTGGTGCCGTAGTTGGCCGCCCATTGTTCGGTGTACATCGAGCAGTAGATTCCCTGGGGCTGGTTGTTTTGACTCAATACATAGACGACCGCTTGGTTGCAGATACTGGGCTTCGCTGGGGTCGCGGGAGGGTGGCGGGCGTTGTAGGCGGTTTGAGCGGTGCAAGCGGCGGTGCAAGCGGACACCCCATTGGCGAAGGTCCCAACTTGGGCGAAAGTAAAGAATTTATAGCCCATATAGGTGTTTGTGTTGGTTACTGGGTCGTTGGGTGCGTTGATTGCACCGCCGAGTGACATGGGACCGCTGAAACCTGCTTGAGACTTTGGGGCAGCGTCCTTGTTATAGCCGTTGCTACCGGATATGACGACCTTGAAAGAATCTAGGGAGGCATTAGCTAGGCGCTTTTACTTTCGTGGAGAGCCTGCCACCTCTTGTCTCTCCCACATTTGTCGCCGTTGTCTTGTTGATCTGGACCCCCCAGCGAACACACTTGATATTAGTCACGGATGGTGGGTTAGGGCAGTCCGTGACATTTGGGTCCTCGGATGGATCGCGTTCGTAGTAGAGATTGAACGCAATGCAGCCATCGAGTTGATCGCAGTAGCTGGCGCAGGTGACTGGATCGTATTTGCTGATCGTCTGGAATCCGAGATAAGAGACTGTCTGCGAGGATCCCTCGAGGTTTGAGAAGGCCAGGCTGTATCCTTGAGGAACGTTTGCTGGAAGAGCAGCAGCAGCAGCGTTGTCCTTGAATGGCTGCCACTTCAGGAATGAATCTGCCGAATCGTCTGGACTGTCCGGTTTGTCAGTCATTGACCGGTGAGGGTGAGCATACGGCTTACGTGGATACTTGAGTACCCGTACCAGCAGACTGCACAGCACAGTTCCCATCCCTCTTGTTCAGAAGCTCGCGTTTCCCTTTGGTCTGGGCAACATCAGTCACTGATGCATCGGCAACCTGGACCGCTGATGCAACAGGCACGATTGGGACCGTCTCTGAGGTGGCATTTGATGGAGCTGTGTCAAGCTGGGGATTGGGCAGTGCATCAATAACATCGATGTCAATGGCTTGAGGACGAGGGGCGGCCAGGGCAAGAGCTGCGAAGGCCGAGGCTGCGAGTGTCGCGCGCATATTTGAAGGTGGTATAAAGATAATTTGGAGTCAGATGAGCGGAACTCTGCTGGAGAGTCGCAACAGAGAGGCGGCCATCTCTTATAGAAAGGAACACGAGAAAGGGAATATGACCAAACAACCCCTTTTGGAACAGTATATTCCCAACGACCTCTGCTCGAGCCGATAAGCTGAATATGCCACTAAAGACGCCTCACACCGCCAGGCGGAAATCAAAGACGAGGAAATCAAGGCGCTTATGGAATCGCAAATATACCAAGTTGGACAAGAAGTTCCCCGTCGGGTGATGTCTGGCTTGTGGCTGGCGCCCCCCCGGAAACGGGTGAATATCAGCTGGAGCTTCTGGCAACTGCATGCTGCGCCCGCCGTCCCCATGGTCTCTGCAGCATTGCAGCTACAGATATGGCTCTAGGACCAAGAGATAGGACCGAGAGGATGTTCTGTTCGAGAATGAGGTTTGTGCGCGAGATGGAGATAAGAGAGACAGTCGGGGTTGTGCAGGGTCACGCCCAGAAACCTTGGTACCTGACACCAAGGTCATAAACAAGCAGTACGAGGGCCAAACGACGGCGTCATATTATCCTGATCGGATCTAGTGTTCACAGGTGTTAGAAATATATAAGGTACGGAGATTACCGCATAGAGCGGAGGCTAAGGCTTGGTAAGCCAACCTTATATATATACTACTTCAGCTCTCTAGAACTAGAATCTATACCTTTCGATTCTATTATAGTAGCAATTCCTAGAATCGATTAACTTAATCAATCTCTTCAATTTTGAACCTGCTTCTTATAACGGCTGCACCTCCACTTAATGCAATTACCTAGGAGTATGGCGTTCTAAGGTTTCGCAATCTCGATTTGATATAGGGTTTTCTCGAATCGACCCCGAAGGTGCAAAAGGATATTCTTATATAATATTATATAAGCGGGCAATAGAGCTCTTAGCTGCTATATATATAAGGAAGAAGGGCTCTCCCTTAAGGAGGGTTCTCTAACTTCTTTGTTTCCTTTATATTAGACCTATAGAATACGCCTTTTATACCACTTCTTACTCCTATACTTAATCTCGCACTTTAGCAGTTTTGTATTATTATATTAAATAAAGAAGTTCTTCTCTGCTAAGGATAGCTTTTAATAATATCCTACCCTTTTAGAAAATCGATTTGCGATTGTTTTAACTTTCGATAGAGTTAGGATCCTAAAGATCTCTTAGACAAACTGGGAGCTTAAGTGTAGCTCGTTAACTAGTATAATTGAGGAACGCTTTCATTAGCTGGATTTTCTTAACTACTCCTTTTATAGAAGTACTATAGGCAGAAGTTAAGAGAGCACTATGCTATCGGAACCCTTTTTCTATAGAACCCCTTTTTAATCGAATTACTACTAAAACCAAAATCGGTAAAATGAATTTCCTACTAGCTGGAAGTCAATAGATATAGAATATACCTGGTTTGTTTAAGGAACTAGCTTCTATAAGAAGTACCCTTACCCTAGCCCCTAAGGCCGGACCTTCCTTTGCTGCTAAGGGCAAGAGACTATAATACTATAGCTAAGCCAATTAAGATAAATAAGACTTTTCGAACCCGAACGTCTTATAAGGAATAGTCTTAGGTTTAAAGGAATCCTTATAATGCTAAAATCAATTTAATCGATAATTGTAAAGTGAGATTAGCAGGATTGCCTAAGCTATCTCTAGCCTAAAGACCCTAGCTTATTAAAGCTAAGAAACAGCTTAGCGCGTATATTAAACTACTAAGTGAGAATCTACCTACCCTTGATAAAGCGAGACTTAGCCTCCTTTAGAAGTCGATATAAATATAAAATAGCTAAAAATTCAGCTGATTGAAAAGATCACCCCCTTTAATAATAGAACCTCTTTAATATATAAGTAGTAGTTAGCTTTAGTCCGAGACCGATTGCAAGTCAATGCCGACTTATACCCGAATAAGCAAGCTTGCCAAGCCCTTATTTAAAGATCTACTATAGGATAAGCCCAAATGTACCTTAAACCCTAGTACCTCTTAAAGACTAACCCCTTTCGAAACTGTTAAGAAATAGTAGAACTGCTAAGCAGTTACTTTTTAACTAGCTAAGAGGTAGACCTATTCTAATCTACTTTCTACCACCTTTATATAAGGGAAGCCGGTTATTTTAAAGAAACTTTTCCTTAGTTTTAGGCCCGATTCTAATCCGCTGCGATCTAAGGAGAGGTCTTAAGATCTAAGTGGTTCTTCTTTATATAGAATAAGATTACTCCTTAGCTTAAATCTACTTACGCTTTAGCTAAGGCCTCTTAAGGGAAGGACTATACTATTATAGTTAACCAATTGAACGCCTTTAATACCGAACGCTAAAGTAACTAACTTCTCAACCCTTCGACTGGAAGTAAGGCGACCCTAGTATTATATTAGAAGATATCTGGTTCGCTCCTTAATAAGACCGCTTGCAGTCCGAGCGTTAAAAGTACTACTTAAGCTTCTAGGATACTAGCCCTAAAGCCGATTACCCCTTTTTATTAAAATATGCTAGCTAAGGCTAGTTCTCTTGCTTTACCCCTTAAGCAAGCCACCTACTAGACCTATAGCAAAACTGGTCACTATAAGACTAAGTGCCCTTCTATAGGCAAGATCAATGCCTTAGAAGATGCAAAGGAAGCTAATCCAACTTTAGACTCAACTAAGAATAGGGTCGAAATAGAGGAAGATTAGGAAAACGAAGAGGCCTAGGAAAAGACTCTTACTTAGGCCTGCGAAAGTGCGACTTATCGAAGCTAGATCTTAACTCTTTAATAGGAAGGAAGCAATTCTTAACCTCTTATACTATTAGTATAAATGGACTTAGAGTATCATTATTAGCTTTAGCAGATACTAAAGCCCTTAGTTACCTATTTTTAAATCGTTCCCTTTCTATATGTCTTTCAAAAGCAACTGGCTTTAAAATTCTTCCTCTTTTAGCCCTTATTCCTATCTATGGATTTTAAAATACCATTTATATATAAGCTATACACTATATGCGCTTTTACTTAACAATTAATAGAAGGCGTATTTATAACTGCCCTTAGGTTATTCTCGACCTTAGCTAGCGCAATACTATTATTAGAGTCAAATGGATGCGCCGATTCCGACTTAAACTTAACCTAAAGGAAAACCGATTCTTATAGCCTTTGTATTACCCCCTATCTCCCTAATTTGCAAAGGAAATCGTCATTCGTCTTCCCCCTTTTAAAGGACTTTAGATCCGATCCGATTATTAAGCTAATATCAATCGCAGAGAATAAGAAATAGCTATAGATAAAGCTCAATAGATTAATAGAAGACAGTCCTATATTAATTTAATAGCTTTAGCTAGGCGCAAGATCCCTATTGCTATCACTAGGCCAGCGCCCTTACCTATAACTAAGCTAGATTTAGGAAAACAGTCTAATACGAATCGACTACAATCTGACCCTATTCGCAAATGCCTTAAAGCTGCAGTTCCTATTTGCAAAATCAGTACTAATGCCTTTTATTATAATATAAAGCGTAAGGAGATAGAGTTCTTTTAAACCAGTATTTATAAAGTAGATAGGATTCTAAAGGAAAGATATAAGCCTAAGAATCCCGATATCGAAAAGCTAATCAATAATCGACTTTTAAAATAGTACTAATCTTTAAGACTAGCTTTCTTAAAAAGGGATGCAGATACCCTCCCTCCTTATCGGTACTACAATTATAAGATATAGCTAAAAGAGCCCTTACCTAATGCCTATTTGCCCTTCTACTATTAATCTACTAAAGAGCTTAAGGTTATAAAGGAGTACTTACTTAAGAATTTAAATAAAGGCTTTATTAAGACAAGTACTAGCCCCTTTGCTTCGCTAATGCTATTTGTAAAGAAGGCCGACAGTAGCCTCCGATTTTGCATAGACTACTAGAAGCTAAACGCATTAACTTAGAAAGACGCTTACCCGATTCCAAGGATAAATAAGCTTTTAAGGCGAGTATCTAAAGCTAAGATTTTTACAAAACTAGATATTCGGGCCGCTTTCAATCGGATACAAATAGACCTTAAATCAAAGGAATACACCACCTTTCGAATAAGGTACAGATCCTATAAATGCAAAGTTCTCCCATTCGGCCTTTATAACAGACCTGCTACTTACTAGCAGTATATAAATGACGTTCTTTTAAATTACTTAAATGATTTTTACATAGCGTATTTAGACGATATTTTAATTTACTTAAAGAATGTTAAAGAGCACTAGGATCATATTGAAAAGGTACTAAAACGACTCTTAAAGGCTAGCCTTTAAGTAGATATTAAGAAGTGCGAGTTCTATATTACTCGAACTTGATATCTCAAATACATTCTAATAATAATTAGGATTGAACCGGACCTTAAAAAGGTCGAACTACTATACAACTAAAGGTATTCGAAAACTATTACTAAAGTGAAGTCCTACTTAGGATTTTGCAGGTTCTACTAATAATTCATTTGCAACTTTAGGCTAATTGCTAAACCCCTCTCGGTTCTAACCTAACTAATAGTACCTTGGAATTGGATGGAAGAGTGCCGAATCGCTTTTAAAGAGCTTCGCAAGCAGCTACTCTCGATTTAGCGAATTTACCATTTTAACCCTAACTTGCCTATAAAGCTAGAAACTGATACTTCTAATAGCGTTATTACTAAAGTACTTTCTTAATAACACTCTGATAAGCAATAGTACCTAATTAGCTTCTATTTGCATATACTCTCTAACTATAAACCTAATTAGGAAATATACAATAAGGAACTCTTTGCTATTATTGAATCCTACTACAAATAGAGACCTAAGCTTATATTACTTAAGGAGCGAGTTGATATTTACTTAAATTACCGCTCCCTTAAGTACTTTATAACTACTAAGGTTCTAACTGCGAAATAGTGCTAATAGATAGAATTCCTATCCGACTTTAATTTTCGAATCATATACACTCCTAGTAAAGATAATCGGAAGGCCGATATTCTTAGCCGCCAAGAGCAGGATATGCCAGTTTATAAGTAAGCGAAGCTAAATAGCCGATCCTAGGTTCTAATTTCCCTAGCTTAGTTAAACCTTTAAATTAATACCGAACTGGCCGACAAATTTCTCGCCGAATCTGCCGAAGGCACCCTTACCCTAATATCAACTAATAATCCTAATTCGATCCTAAATCGACTTAAGGATTCCTTTGATTTAATTAAGAAGCTTTATTAAGACAATTACAAATCCTTTTAAAAGATTTGCGCCGACCTCCTTAAGAACTACTCTTTAAAAGACAGATTACTTTGCTTTAAGAAGCGTCTTTGCGTATATCGCAATACTCCCTTATGCACTTGTTTAATTTAAGAAGCTTATAACCAACCTTTAAGCGCATACCTTAGTAGCTTAAAGACCTACTAGCTACTCGCTTTTAAATACTATTAAGTTAGGATAGGTTCGGACTGCAAAAGATTTATTACAAATTATAGACCTTATTAATTCTCACATTTGAAGACCACTAAATAATAAGGCCTCTTGCAGCCTCTTCCTATTCCTAATTATCTTATATAGCACTTATATATAGATTTTAAGGATTTCCCTCTTAATAAGTACAGTTTTGATCGAATCCTGGTTTTTATAGACCGACTTAGTAAGAGCGCTATTACAATTCCTTATTAAAAAGATATTAACACTTAAGGAACTGCCCAATTATTTGTTTAATAGATATATCGATTCGGCTATACTCTAAAGATAATTACCTTAAACCAAGGCCCCTAATTCGTCTCCTTATTTTAGAAAGAGTTCTACTATATTATCAGTATTAAGATTAAACTCTCTATAGCGTACTATAAGGAGACTAATAGCCAAATAGAGATTATAAATAAGTATATTAATTTAAGGCTAAGGCCTTTTATTAATTACTATTAAGATAATTAAAGTAAACTGATTCTATTAATAGATTATGCGCAATCAACTCTACCTTACGCTTTAATTAGTATAACCCTATATTAGCTTAAGTATAGAGTTACGCCTTAGATAAGTTGGGACTAGATCTCTTTAAAAACGTCTAGCCTATAGGAGAAATTGAACTAAGCAGAAGCTAAGCTAGTAGCAGAGAGGATATATACAGCTTAGGAAGTAGCGAAAGGCAATATGGAATGCGCCTAGGAGAAAATGCGTAAGTCTATAAATTAATACTAAAGGGAGATTGATTAGAAACTTAAAGATATAGTCTACCTTTTGATAAAAAATCTTAAGAACTACCGCCTTAGTAGGAAACTGGCTAATTAATAGGATAGTCCTTTCGAGGTTCTTAAGAAGGTAGGCAATTTATATTAGATCAAGCTGCCTATAGGTTTTATAATATACAATATCTTTACGCTAGAGCTACTATTTAAAGATCTATAGAACCCTTTGCTAAGTTAGGAATAACCCTAGCCTATTATAAAAAAGATTGCTAAGTAAGAAGAGTATAAAGTATCTAAGATACTAGGTATACGCCTATCTTAAGGAAAGCTAAAGTACTAAGTCAAATGGACTAATTATAACCTTAATTTGAGTTAATATCGCACCTTAAATTTTATAGGATCCCTATATAAGATTTGCGACTTTTATTAGACTAATCCTATAAAGCTAGGACTACCTTAAAACCTATAAGCTTGGCTAAAGGCTTAAGAAAGTGGTATAGATGATTATAGTCATTTGGAAGATAATAGGCTAGACGCAAAATAGGTTAATAAACAAATCTAAAAATATAAATAAA
>JAENRP010000115.1:32588-73051 GCA_024741835.1 Diplocarpon mali | reverse complement strand
AAAAAAGGAGAAAAATAATAAAAATAGAAAAACAATAACGCTAGGCCAACTGCCCCCTCCCCTTATAACTCCTTCGACCCCTCCTCCTCTACGCTTAAGGAGATAAGCTCCAACTCTATTCTAAAGCTAAAGCTTGCCTCTTAAATACGCCCCCGCCTAAAACAACCCCGACCTCCTCCTCTTACCGCTGCTAGCGCTACCCTACTAGCCGCTGCGCCCAATGCTACCCTCGCTATTGCGAGCCCCCCTCCTCTTATAAAAGACTCTACTGCTATAGCGGTCCGCTTTACTAATATAGCAATAGACCTTAAGAGGCCTAGTATAGTTTAACTGGATTGCTTTAACCTTACTAGCTAGGACTTAATAAGGTCGCTGCGCTCCTATTAGAAAGTCAGCGGTCGATTTAATACTAATTCGGGTTTAACTTATAGCAACCGTCGCCTAGATCCCCTCTAGCTAGCTTACTATAGCCTTAGCTATAAAGCAGAGCTTTGCAAGGCTAGCACACTCTAATTAGAAGCGGCTAATTAGAGCCTCTGCGCTAGCTATTAGCAAGAGGTTGATAAGAATCTAGGCGCGCTAGACCGCCTCTTAATAGAGCATCTTACGGTTCCCTGCCGAAACCGCACGCGCGTCCTCATTATTATTATCGTCATCCTCCTTTTGCTACTAAGGAGCCTCCCCCTGCTACTCCTTAAGGGCTGCAGATAGCGCTGCGAACTCCTTACTAATATAGAAGGGAAGCTATAAATAAGTATTAGCACAACTAAGTCTTTAAACTCAATTTAAGATACTTATAAGGATGCACTCCGCCTTCTGCTCCTAGCACTAGTAGCACTTCTTACTACGCTCTAATTCAAACTCGCACTTATGCGTAATATCATATATAAGGCGCCGCATACACTAGTAATAATAAATGTAGTAAGCTATCGTAAAGGCGCCTAATAGCAAGGGAATTGGCACTACGCATATTAGATGCAATTCGACCCTAGACTAGGGCAAACTTACTTATAGTAGTTGGTAGTAGTAGTAGTAATTGTTTCTACTACTATGCATTAGCCTTGCGCTATAGTAGTAGGAGTAAGGGACCTATGCGATTATATGCAATTATTATACTAAGGAAGGAAGATCCTGCGAGAGGAAAAACAAATTTAAGTATATAACGCGACTTGCGCTAAACTAAATATAAAACGGTACCGTTTGTATAATAACGCGCTAAGTACATTACTATATAAAAATCATTATAACCTACTAACACTTATAGGCAAGCGTTTTTAAAGGGGGGAGGTAGTATAACAGCTGCACCTCCACTTAGTGCAATTACTTAGGAGTACGGCGTTTTAAGGTTTCGCAATCTCGATTCGATATAGGGTTTTCTCAAATCAACCCTAAAGGTGCAAAAGGATATTCTTACATAATATTACATAAGCAGGCAATAGAGCTCCTAGCTGCTATATATATAAGGAAGAAGGGCTCTCTCTTAAGGAGGGTTCTTTAACTTCTTCGTTTCCTTTGTATTAGACCTATAGAATACGCCTTTTGCACCACTTCTTACTCCTATACTTGATCTTGCACTTTGGCGGTTCTGTGTCGTTACACTTCTTAGTAAAACACAATTATATAATACCTCTTTATATACCCTTATATATATATACATATATATACCTTCTTTCCCTTTTTACCCCTATTTTTCACCCCTTTTTTTTTCAATAACCCTAACTTAATAAAAATGATTAAGAAGACTACTAAGATTAATAATACTAAGATTAAGCTCAATTGGTCTAACTACTAGGAATAGGAACCAGCTACTATTTAAAACTTAGCTATAAATAGCTGTCTTTAATAGGCTATCGGCCTTATTCCTTTAAAACCTGCCAAATCTAAAGGTAAATAAGAGAAGAAGAACTAGGAGGCTATAGCTACTATAGCTAAAGGCCTTACCCTTAGCCTTAATAGAAAGTATCGCACCTAGATCATGGTCGATAACGCTTACGCTCTTTAGAACGCTCTTAAAGTAGGAGAGAGCAAACTTATTAAGAACTCTAAGACTTATATAAACTTGATTAAGGAGTTTAATAAGGCTAAGTACATTCCCTACTCTAAGTCGTTTAATAACTACGTTTTATAACTTAAGAGTATTCAAGCTCTCCTTTAAGGCTATAGCAATCCTTTTAATAATACTTAAATGAAAAAGCAGTTGCTTAATAGTCTTCTAATAGTTAGAATATAGAGTTCAATTATAATTAACCTTAAAACCTCTCCTATAACCTTTTAAAAGATAATCGTTATAATTTAAAAGTATGAAGTGATATATAGATAAGAGCTAAAGGTGGCGCCTATATCTACGCAGATAGCTGCATTAATCGCTAAGGCCTACCTTGCAAAAGGAGGAGGCCGCAGTAGAGATAAAGGGAGAGATAGAGGCAGAGGCAGATATAGAGGCAGAGGTAATAGAGGAAAAGGAGGAATATAATAAGGAGGAATATAGAAGGGAGAAAGAGGAGGAAAGTATTATAATTGCGGCAAACTTAGCTATTGGAAAGCAAAGTGCTAATTAAAGAAGAGAGGAAGAGATAAAGCTAGAGCTTAGATAGCTGAAAATAATACAACCTTATCTATTTACTCTTATTCTTTAAAATGTAAAGTTGCCTTAATAATAGAAGCTATTAAGATAGCTTTAAGCTTAGAGATAGATTAGCCTTTTTAGAAAGTAGACTCTGGCGCTATAAGATACTTCTTTAGTATATAGAATGATTTTATTAAAATTAGGAAGTAGAATAACCTAAAGTAAGTCAGAATAGCAAACGGCGCGCTCTTAGAAGCAATTGGCTATAGAAACTATATTATTAATAATAAACTGACGCTATATAATATATAATATATTCTATTATTTGGCAATACTCGACTTATATTAGTTTTAAAGCTTGGCGACGATAATATTACTATGATCTTTAGTAAAGAAGAGGCAAAAGGGTATCGAGGCGACGATATAGTATTTACTATACTATAGCTTAATGGATTATTCACTTTATCTCAATCGCATACTGCTATTGCAATTAAAGTAAATGAAAAAGCTATAAACCTTAGCCTTATATAACCTTTAGAACTAATTAATATAGAGACAATATTATAAAACTCGAATAAAACGGATTCAAAGCTCCTCTATAGGAGACTAAGTCACCTTAACTATATTAAGCTAAAGAAGCTAGTCGATAACAACTATAGCTTGAATATAGAAGCTCGAATCGCTCTTAAAGGAGAGAGAAACTGCGAAAGCTGCTTAGCAAGTAGAATAAAGGAGCAATTCAATAAGAAAACAGATATAAAAATAGATAAGATCTATAGAAGACTCTACGCCGATATATTAGGAATACTACTGCTATCGATTAAGGGGTATTACTACTTCCTATTAGTAGTAGATAACGCCTGCAGATACTGTTAGATAAGGCTATTAAAGAATAAGAGCGCCAATAAGATATAGCTAAAAATCAAAGACTTAAAGAAGTAATTAGAGATAGAGAACTCTACTTTAATAGTATACTAGAGGTTTGATAATAGTATAGGAGAGTTTGGAGGCAGATTCTTACTATAGCTATTAGAAGGAGGTATAACCTTAGAACCTTTACCTGCTTATAAGTATAGTTTAAATAGCGTTGTCGAATATTAGATATACGAAATTACAAAAATAGCTCGCTCTTACATATATAACGCTAAGATGAACAGCTATATATAGTATTACGCTATGGAGTGGGCCTATAGGCTAAAGAATAGGAGGCCTACAAAGGCTCTACCTTTTGGAGAGCTGAAAGGCCTAACTCTATTAGAGGCGTACTTAGAATATACTAAAGATCTCTTAAAAATTAGAGTATTTAGGTCTAGGGCGTTCCTATTAAATAATAGAGGAAATGGCCTAGGTAAGTTCGAGTTAAGAACTATAATAGGAGCTTAGATACTTATAGGTATAATAAGCTCGAAGATGTATAAGCTATTAAATGTCGAGACTTTAAAAGAACTGATATCTGCTGATATTAAATTTGACAAATACTTAATATATAATGTAAGAGAAGTATAATTATAGGAAAGACCTTAGAATAAGAGGCTAGCATATAGTGCTATAAGCTTAATAAGACTTATAAGGCCAGTAGATATTATTAAAAGACCTCTTATAAGAGTTATAGAAAGGCTAGTATATGAAACTGAGAGAGTATATAGTATTAAAAGACCTGCAATATTAGAGTTGTTAGAAAATAGGCAAATCTATAGCAATGAAGCTAAAGTAAGAGGTATTAAACCTTAAAGGGTGATAGAAAATATCCTTAAAGCGTCTGATTAACGCGTTTTAAAGCAAATAGAGACTCCTACCTTATGGTATAGTAGGAAGCTGAAGCTAAAATGAGTATTTAGCGAGATTAATACTTAAGAGAGTGCGTTGACCTTTATAAGAAATCAACTAACTGTTCTTATAGAGGTAATATTAGTATATGATACGCTAAGTCAAAATCCAAAAGAATAAAGAGAAGCAATACTTAGTGAATTCGAAGCTATAAAATCAGTAGGAACCTTTAAAATAATATTAGGTAAACCTCCTATTAAAAGAAAGCTAATAAAATCGAGATTAGTTCTACGAAATAAGATTATAAATAGAGTATTAGTAAAAAGGAAGGCTTGAATTATACTAAAAGTATTACGGCCGCATTACGTACACGGTTATGTCACGTATTGGTCAGGTGCACGAAGTCAGGTGCCCGCTAAGGTAGCAAGGTGGCTGGATCACGTGCATATTAGTAAAGCACTTATACTTATTCTAAAGGAGCTCTACTAAAGACTCTCTTTTCTTCTTTATCTTTTCTTTTTAATTATATAGCGTACCTCTTAAAGCAATACCATTAGCGTTATTTGATTCTCGCCTTCTATACGCTTAAGAGCGAGTCGTAATATAAGAAAAGATCTACTCAACCTTTGCTAAGAAGCTTAATATCTACCACCTTTAGAATTATCATTTCGAACTACCTTAAGCAACTCGATCTCTTAATCTTGACTTCTACTATAAACTGCCCTAAGCAACTTATATATAGCGCCTAGATCTTACTAATCTAGTTTTCAAAGAAAGCTAAAAAACGACCTTCGAATACAAGATCAGCTCGTTTTTTCGACCCCTTACCTCTTCCATTTAGTAAACGGAGATTTACCTTCAATTTCAATTCGAAAAAATTTTTTATTCACTATACTCTTACTTTGCTAGTATAAGCTACTGCCTAGAGCAGTATAATAGCTTTTCTCTTCTTAACTTTCTCCCTCCCTTATAAACAACTCTATACTACTCTTTTTTATCAATAATATACTTATCGATAACTCTCCTTATACTCTTTAAAGCTCCTTACTCTTTCCTTTAAAACCCTTAAATACAACTCAACTCCTCGAAGATACCTCCTTGCGAATAAGTCGTCGACCTTCTCTATACTCCCTATCGACCTATACTTATCGACCCATACTCATCGACCTATACTCATCGACTCTTCCTTATACTCTTCGAAGCTCTTTACTCCTTCCTTCGAATACTCAGGTATAAAACTAAGGGACCTATACCTATATATATACGTAAAGACTTAGTTAGCCTTAATAGGTTATACTATACTATTAAAGACTAGGTCAACTTTAGTAGAATAATAAGCTTTAGATCCTCGGACCCCACTTCCTTAGATTTATACTATACCCCTAGGCAACCTTATTACAACTCCTAATTAATAAAGAGAAGTGATCCTAAAGTAAAACCTTCTTTCTTAAGATCTATAAACTTATAATACCTTAATATATACTCTATCAAAAGGCTTTAAGAACATATACAGCTCCGCCTATACTAATCTTCCCCCTTTTAAATAGGTTACTATTTAGCATTAGGTCCCTTTAGACTAAACCAGATAATATAAAAAGAGTTAGTACTTATAACCTCTAATCTTATACCACTTAAGAGAAGTGAAAGGTTAACCGCACCTCTACCACCAGGCCTTACTACTACCAGTTCTATAGGCCTTACTACCAACCCCAGTCCTAAAGATATTCCCCCTCCTAAGCCCACTTAAGAAGAAACCTCCCTTAATACCGATTTTACTCTTAGGCCCAGACCGTAAGTGGATTCTCGAAATACTCTCCTTCTATCAATTAAAGTTAAAGAAGAACCGACGTCTACTCCTACTATATCAGCCCCTCTCTTCTTAGCTGCTTAATAGGCTGAAATTGCAAACCTTATCAGCGCTGCTATAGCCGCTGCTCTCTAAAATAATACTACCGCCCCTTCTTCCTTAAGTGCTAGCCTTTAGAATACTTAGTCCCTTACCGCCGACTTACTACCTCCCTTAGACTACTACCTTTTAATTATTAGACCTTTAGTCTTAGCCGTCGACCTCTATTAAATCAAGTACCCTTAAACCCATTTTAGCAATTACTAGGGCGAAATCACCTATAATGCTTAAAAGATAGCTATAAAGGTATTTATTTAAAAGTACTTAAGCAACTTCACTTTAAAAGAGGACTAGATCACTACCTACTTTAAGTATACAATAGGTAAAGCTTAGAACTTAATCTTATAATATATAGATCCTATCTTTACTAATAAGTTCATATACGCTATTAATATCCTTAGGATCTTAGATCAAAGGTTCTTTAACTATAACTACATTTAATCTATTAAGCTTAAATATAGCAAGCTAACTATAGGTTTATTATTATATAATAAGTTCTGATCTAAGTTCGTCACCTTTGCTATAGCTAAAAAGATCGATTAGTCTTACTAGTTTGATAACATTTATAAAAAGGTCTCCTTAGCTTTAAAGAACGACCTTTGAGTAAAGAAGTATAAAATAAATAATAATTATACTACTTTAAATAAGTTCTTAGCTATTGCAGACCGCAAGGCCTGTAATATCAAGTAAGAAGAGGCCTATAACGCTTGATAAGTTGCCTCTGCCGTTGCATTCTCTCCTTTAAAGGACCGCGTCCTTAGCATATTAAAAAGGGAGTTATAAAGACCTACCGCTATAGCTACCTCCTTAGCTCCTTATACTTATTCCCCCTCGCTAGCGACTCACTAAGAAAGGTCTACTAGCCCAAAGCCGTCATCTAGTCTCTACTATAATTATAAAGCCCTTAATCACTATACAATAGACTACCTAAAGCTAAAGAAGTAAGGCGAGTTTATAATAGCTAAAGTTAAGATAGAAAACAACCTACTATTAGGAAACTGCTAAGCTATAGCAAAGACTCCTACTATAGCATAGGTCACAATTTGTAAAAAGACTTAGATTTTAATTCCCGCCTATTAATAAGCGGCCGCCAGTTCTTAATTCCTATAGAACTAGCTCGAAATAGATCATTTATTAAAACAGTTACTTATATTAATAGTAGAGCTAATATTTTCAGTATTATTAAGACATCTCTAGCATACTAGCTCTCCTAAAGACTTAAGGTAAAGTTTATTAAACTGCCTAAACCGATTACTCCTACTAACTACAATAGCCTTAAGGGAGAAACCATTCGATTCGCCGTCTTACTTATACTTATAATCGATAAGCGACAAATAAACTTCCCTTTCCTAATCATAAGCTTAGGAGCAACCGACATTTTAATCAGTAGGAAGTTCCTAAAGCACTATAACCTCAAACAGTCCTACGGAAGGGGAAAAAACAGCATCTCCTAGCCTAAGGATATGCCTATCATCCCCTACTTTAATCGACGCGTACTAATCGATCTCTTACGGCTAATAAAACCCCTAATGGCCTAGCAAGACGTCGATCGTCGAGCTGCTATAATGGACGCCGAGAACGTACGCGGCGTACAAAGCTTCCTAGGGTTCTGTAACTTCTATCGAAGGTTCATTCAAGGCTATAGTTGTATCTGCCGACCCTTAATAGCTCTTATAAGAAACGTTCCTTTTGATTTTAACAACGCTTGTTAGGAAGCTTAGGAAGCTCTGCGCTTAAGGCTTTAAACGACCCTGATTTTATATTACTATTACCCTTAGAAGCAGATAAGGCTTGAGACCGACGCCTCCGACGGTATAGTCGCCGGCGTACTCTCCTAACTCTAGGAAGATAAGAACTACCACCCAATCGGGTACTTCTTAAAGACGATAAATAACACCGAGCTGAATTACCTTATTTATAATAAGGAGCTCTTAGCGATTTTTAGATCATTCTACTAGTATAAGGCAGAGCTACTTAAGGCTTAGAAAACAGTATACGTATATATAGATCATAAGGCCCTTAAGTACTTTATAATAACTAAGGACTTAATAGCCTAGTAGGCTCGCTAGGCGGAGTTCTTCGCTGATTTCAACTTCCTTATCATATACCGAACAAGCATAACGAATACGCTAGCTGACACACTCTTATATTAAGACCAGGAGCTAACCCCTCTTGAGGCTAGGAAACGAGCTTTACGCCATTAGCAGCTCTTACCCAATGACAAGCTCTCTATAGAAGTACTCGCCACTAAAGGCGATTCCACTCCTGGGCCCGGCCCACGAGTAACGACCGTACCAATCGCGCTAATAGAGGCACCTGCCGACCCAACGTCCAGGGTCGAGTATAATATGGCAAGCTACTATATTATCGACAAAGTCATTTAAGCTAATAAGACCTCCCTTAAGCTATAGAAGTTCCGAGACGAGGCGCAGAGCCATAGCCTCGATTATAAACTCAGCTAAGGCAAACTCTTCTTTTAAGGTAGACTCGTTATACTATCCTAACCTCCCGAACTGCAAATAGCCCTAATTCGTTATATGCATAAGCAACCTTACGTTATATACGCTAGAATTAGGAAAACAAGGCTTCTAATAGGAAGAAAATACTATTAGAAAAGTCTTAGTAGCAACATTAGCACTTATATCCAGAACTATTATTATTCAAGAATGAAAGCTTATTATAATAAGACCCCAGGTTTCCTATAACCCTTGCCAATTCCCAAACGAGCTTACTAATACTTAATAATAGATTTTATAAAGCTTCCGCTTAACGAACTCGGTTATAATTTTGCCCTTATAATTATCGATAGGTTATTAAAGAAGGCAGTTTCGATTCTATACTATAATTCGATCGACGCAAAAGGCCTTGCAGAGTTATTTTTAATTCACTAGATACGCTATTTTAGTATGCCTAACTTGATTCTATTAGATAGAGGCGCCTAATTCGTCTTTTCCTTTTAAAAAGAACTCTATTAGATACTAGGTACAAAGGTCAAGCTAACTATAGCTTATAACCCTAATATCGATAGCTAAACTAAGATTATAAACCAGTACTTAAAATAACACCTCAGACTGTTCTACTTATACTATTAAGACAATTAGAGTTATCTCTTACTTTTAATAGATATTGCCTAATTGACCTTACCTTATAAATCCCTAGGGCAAATTTCCCCTTTCCAAGTGCTAAATGGCTATAAAGCTCGCTCCTCTTAAAATTTAATTAACCTAGAACCTCTATAGACAGCAAACGAGAGAGTAAATTGTAAAACGGCGCTCCGTATAGCTACTAAAGCTCAAAAAGTAGTCTAATTCGCTTAATCGTCTCTCTAAGCATAATAAGCTAAAATGAAACGGCTTACAGATCTCTACTGCCGGCCAGTTGATTAGACTATAAGAGATAATATGCTAATTAATATTAAAAATTAGAAACTGGACCGGCCGAGCCGAAAGCTCTCCGACAAGTGGTACGGCCTAGTAAAAGTACTAGAAAAGCTAAGTATGACGGCAGAAGCAAAGCACAAGTCGATAAAGTCACTAAGATCAAGGCTGCCAAATTGTATAGAATTCAAAGCTAAGGAGTATATATAAAGTAGGAAACCTTTTCCTTAATATGCCTCTTTAGCCTAAGATTTAAAAAGGTCGATTTCTACTAACTACTTATGTTCTGCTTATTAAAGGAAAGGTATGATTATAAGATGTTATATCTATTATATTAGTTATAGGTGCTTTGATAGTTCTTATACTCCTGTCGCAACTATGGTATAACTATGCTATGATATTACCCTTCCCCTCTTAAGAAGCAAGGTGCCCTTATCTCGACTAATTATTAGATAAAGTCGTATATGATCCTATTTTTGGCTCTATTAATAAAGCCCTTTATCTTTTCGTTTATCGGATCCCCTTTAGCATAGATAGTCTCGATAGCGGTCTTGACTAGTTTGTCTAAGTTATCGAATGCGCTAATAAGCTTTCTATCGCGTAGATCCTTAAGATCGCGTTATTATTATTAGTTTTCGTATATCTATTCTAGCTAATCTATCTAGTTTGACTTCTATCGTTTAGCAGGGGTGCTAGCGGTATTAGTAAGGGTGGCCTTCCTCTTCTATATGATAGTATAAGTGGCGACTTACTATTATAGCTTGTTGTTCTCGTTTTATAATGTCTTAAGCTTTAGCTCGTCCTCCTTTGCTTTAGTGCGCAAGGCCTTTAATTCGCAGGATTATTCGCTAAGATCGTTATATAGGCGATTGAACTCGACTGCCTTAAATAGTATAATAAAGACTATATAGCCACTTTATATAAAAGTTCCTCCTTTGGCCTTGATCTTCGCAACTACTTTGTTAATATTAGTAGGCAGGCGTTTCTCGCTCTATATAGCTTTTATAACCGTTTTCCAAATGCGCTATTTAAAGGCTCTAAATCTGGCAGGCCTTAGGTTAACCTATATCTCGCCTTAGTTAAAGATGTTCTATTGTAGCTATTTCTAAAGGTTGTTCTTTAAGAGTCTTAACTTGCTAGGTTATAACTCTTAAATTATTGCGCTGTCCTTTCTCTTTATTAGCGTGCTATCCCTCTTTATCTTAATAGGCGCAGGTTGGTCATCTTCGTTGTTCTTATTCTCTGACTTATTGCAGAGCTAGTCGAAAGGGACCTTCTTACTAGGGGTGGCGCTGTTTTTGAATAGGAAGGGGGTTAGGGTCGGCGAGGCAGTAGGTTCATTATCTTCGTCTGTAAATAGGAGGGGCGTTAGTGACGGCAAGGCCGCAGGTTCGTTGTCTTCGTCGCTCTCGGATTTGCTATTCGTATCACTTATGGCTAAGGGGGAAGAGGTATTTCTAGCTAGCCTAGTTAGTATTATAGGTTGGTCGTCTATTAGCTATTAGGTAAGGGCAGCCTATATAAGGTCCTCTTCTATTAGGAAGGCTATAGCGTCTTCGACTCTAATTATAGAATCGTCTTATGTATTAAGGGAGTCGGTAAGCGCAAGGGTAGGCGTAGTGGTCTTATTATTAAAGGGAAGGGGGTTGTTTATTAGTTTGCTTATAGTAATAGTTAGTCAAGTAGTTCAGTTTGATAATATAGTATATGGCGGCAGGGCAGTAGGTTAGAAGAGCGAGTTAATTAATTTATAAAAGTAAAGTAAAGGTAGTAGGAAGGAGAAGTATTTATAAGGGAATAGATCTAGGCAGAAGTACTAGCGTGGAATTAAGAATAAAGGAATAGAATAGTAAAGAATAGCAAGTAGTAAGGCGGTGAATTATAAGAATAGTTTAAGGGAGGGTGGTCTTTATTATGCGTTTTAAATAGGTGCGTTAGCGTCTAGCGCTTTATTCCTAGTTTTTATTAGGGTTGAATCGCTATAAAGGTATCTACTGTTATTACTAGCGCGTTTAGTAATAACCTTTGTTCGCAGGGGTATTATCTAACAGGTGGTCTAGGTTGAGTTCATCTTTAGAGGCGGCTTCTAGCTAGGTCTGCAATCTTACTAGGGGCCTAAGGGCGTTAGGGTAGTTAGAGTGGAACTTCTTAAGTAGTATAGCCGCATTCTTAAAGTTGCTAATAGGGTACTATTAATCGTCGGGATCCTATCCTACTTAGCTGACTTTATAATAGAGTTGTTTTCGCTATATATTAGACGCTAAGATTTGGTCGACTTCCTATTCCAAATAGGTATTAATAATAATAGGTTCTACTAGCGGGTTGATCTACTTAGGCAAAAGGTTATTAGCGGCTTTCCTTAGTCTATTAGCGTAAAAGATATTATATATTCGATAGGATAGGGATAGGTCTACCTTATAAGAGTAGTAGACTAGACTAATAATTTTAAAAGGGCCTATAATAGGGAAGTCGAGCTTATTAAAGGGTCGGTCTATTTTCTAAACTCTTTTTATAATATATACTAGGTCGCCTAAGTTAAAGTCGGGTTAGCGTCGCTTTTTATTTGCTTATTTAGATTATCTCTTTTAAGCTGCTAATATAGATTCTTAGGCAAACTGGACTGCTTCATCGATTCTTCTAGCCTATGCTTGCGCTTCTTCCTTATTTAGCTTCTCCTAAGGGTTTGAGTGCTTAGTAGTATAGGCGGTCTAGTTAAAATCCAAGCGGGGTTTGTAATTGTAATCGACTATAGAAGGAGAGAGGCCAGTTGACTCGTTCGGATAAGCAGTGCTGGCAGCATCTATAGCAGGGAGTAAGTCGGCCTAATCGTCTTAAAAGTAGTTGATAAAGGGGCGTAGTCGTATATTAATTATTTAGTTAATAATCTCAGTCTATCCGTCCGTCTAAGCGTATTCGGAGGTCGATAGCTAGAGCTTAACCCGCGCTAGTATTAATAACTCGTTTATAAAGTCGGAGATAAACTGAGGTCCTTAGTCGCTAGTAATAGTAAGAGGGCTCCCTTTAAACCTTTAGATATATTGGTAAAATAGGGAGGCGGCGGTCTGCGCAGTAGCCTTTTTTATTATTAGTAGGCAGATATACCGCTTAAAGAGTCGGTTAATTATAATAAATATAGTGTTATAGCTATTGCTAGTTAATCTAAGAGTATAGAAGTCTATAGATAGGTCGTCTTATATACGCAAGAGGATAGGCAGTAGTTTAAGGAGTCTTGGCGTCTTATCTTAAGGTTTATATAAATATCAGTAGTTGTGATAGTTAGCGATATACCTCTTTGCGTTATAGTGGTATATAGGCTACTAGTAGTAGTATTAAAGGAATTATATAGTCTTGGTTCTACTAGGGTAAGCTATTGATATGCTATTATAAATTTGGTAGAATAGGTAGGTGCGGAGATTGTCCAGTTCTTTAAGAACTATTAGCCTTTTGTTGTATAAGAGTAGTCCGTCCTTTAATAAGGTCTAAGGAGTCTCTTTTCTAATAGCTTTCTCTTACTTTAGTTGCAGCGACTTATAGGTTCGGTTAGTATTAAGGACTTCTTCTATTATTTGGAAGTTATTAATAGAGGAGCGTTCCTTAAGGGTCGTAGGGTCGACTAAAGCTATTATAAGACGATCCTAAATAATACTAGCTAGGTTAAGAAGCTATTAGGTTCTCTCAGCTTCTCTTACGGCTTTTTAAATAGGCGTGAGTTCGTTTTTCTATAATAGTATGTCAGCTATTATATTCTCCTTTCTAAGGCGATAGGTAATCTGGTAATTATATCTCAAGAGTACGTCTATCTATCGGATTTATCATTTATTAAAGAGTTTTTTAGTTTTAAAGTACTTTAAAGCCTTATGATCGGTAATTACTAAGAAGCTTGATATACTTTGTAACTCTGCGTCCTATTCTTTTAAAGCTAGTATGACTACTAGCATCTCTTTATTATAGATTTTATAGTATGATTCCGTATTCTGCAATCCTTTAGAGAAGAAGGCGATAAGGTGCTATTATTTATCATCCTTGTCTTTTTAGCTAAGTACTCCGGCTGCTGCTAGGTCTGAGCAGTCGGTTTCGATCCTTATTAGTCGGTGGTTTTTAAAGTATAGTAAGGTAGGCGCATTTAGTAGCTGCTTTTTTAATTGTTTAAACGCGTCTTATTATTCCTTAGTTAGGACGAACGTTAGACTAGTCTCCTTTATCGTTAGCTAGTTAAGGGGGCGCGCAATTCGACTATAGGCTTTAATGAATCTTTAGTAGAAGTTGCAGAATCTTAAGAATGACTATACTTATTTCTTTATTAATAAGAGGGTCTATTCTTTAATGACCTTAACCTTAGTAGGGTCGACTTATACTCCTTAATTAGTAATAATAAACCCTAAGAATCTGGTGCTAGTGACTTTGAATTTGCACTTTTTAATATCGACCTATAGGCCAGCTTTGCGTAGTCTTTCTAAGACCTATCTAATGTATTATTAGTATTCTTCCTTAGTTTTCGAAAAGATTAAGATATTATTAATATATATAGAGCAAAAGTCGTTTAAGTATTCTATTAGGATAGTATTAATATACTGCTAGAAGGTAGCTAGGCTATTATATAGTCTAAAGGGGAGTACTACCGGTTTGAAGGAGCTGTATCTTATCTTAAAGGCTGCTTATATTATAGAGTCAGGGTCTATTAGGATGCAATAGAACGCGTGGTAGACGTTAAGCTTTATAAAGAGCGTTATATTCCTAAGTCGGTTGAGGGTTTTTATAATTAGAAGGAGGAGGTACTGGTCTTTTTTAATAAGTCTATTTAACTCTTAGTAGTTAATATAAAACCGTAGGCTGCCTTTGGGTTTCTTTATAAATAGGATAGGCGATAAGAAGGCAGCGTTAGACGGTTATATAAATCCTTTCTTCAAATTGTTTATAAGGTATTCTCTTATTTTCTTAAGTTCGGGCTTGCTTATTTTATATAAGTAGGCGGTTTTTATTATCGGTAGTAGTCCTTTGAACTCGATCTTATAATTGATTAGCTGCGATAAGGGTAGCGTATTCGCGGCGCTTTTAAAGAAGTATATGATTAGGTTATAAAGGAAGGGTGGTAACTTGGCGTATAACTCGTAGGCCTCTTAAGGTCTTAGAGCGTTATGCTTACTAAGCGCGTTAGGTTCTTCCTTTTTTATTATATAAATCGGAGTCTAGTCTATTTCTAAGTTTGGTAGGCGAATGATAGCTTCGTATCGAGTTTGGATATAAGGGGTTCTCTTATCTCTTTTTTTAAAGAGGTGATCTAGTTCTGTAAGCGTAACCGACCTAATCTTAGTATTAGTCTAATAGAAGCTAACTTTAAAGGCTGGTCCTAAGATTATTAATATATTTATACTTATCGGTTAGAGGGTATTAATATTAAGTTCCTCTCTTTATTATTTATAGTTAGCTAAGCGAGTATCGAAGTCTTATATTAGCATATCCTTAGACTTAGTCAGGGGGTCTTTAAGAGCTTTTAGTAGTCTAAGGATGCTAGTCTTATTAAGCTATCGCTAGTCTCTCCGGTCGGCGTCCTATTGATCTAATTAATAAATGTTAGGTTAATATAGCTTCTTTCTCTTATAGTCGACGATTATATCTTATTCGGCTAGCCACTTGCGACCTAAGATCATATTATATAAGCTTAAGTCGGCGGCTAAGAAGAACTATTCTTTAAAATTGTATTTGTTAATTGTAATATTTATTTATATAACCTATCAAATAGCCTCGCTAGGTTATCTATTAAATCCTTGCAAGGGGATCGGTCTCTTAAGGTAGTAAGTCGGTAACTTTAGCTATATAGTTAAGGAGAGGAGTATCTTATAATTGATAATTCCTAAGGCGTTAGCCTTATAGTCTATTAGGGCTATTAGGTCGGTATGGCGCCCTTTTTAATAGAGTTGGTACTAGGTTATAAATTGCTAGCCTCCGATTAGCCTAGATAGGTCGACCGATTCCTAGTGTTAATTGCGCTCTAGGAGTAACACTTGAAATCCTAGAGCGATTCGTTTCCTAATTCCTTTATATCATCTATTGTCTTAGCGTTATTCTCTAGTTCGTCGCGGCCTTTCTCTACTAGTATAATCTTATATTATTTAAGGCAGTCTCGGCTGTAGTGCCCTTTTTATCTATACTTATAGTAAGTGTCGTCGGTCTTTAGGGTTCGGTCGTAAGGGGCGCGTTTATTATCTCTAGATACTAAAGGTCTAGGGGTAGTGCTCAATTCCTTTTAAAGACGACTTAGGGCTCGTTTGTAGCGTACGGGTCCTATTTATTATAAGGTGGAAGAGGGCTAGTTGGGAGTTTTAGCCTAATACTCGTTTCAGTTAGAGCGTTATAGTAAGAGGCAGAGTTGTCGGTTCTCCTTGTTTATAAACCATTCGGCCAAATCTTTAGGGTAGTCGAACTTTCGGTCGGAGAGTTGCTTTAAAAGGGACACTTTTACCTTATCCTAAAGCGCCTTATATTGGTTGCTAGTCGACTTCCCTAGCTTAAAAGCTAGTCTGCAGAAGTTGGCTTAAAAGGCTATAAAGGGGGTATTTCCTTATTTAAGCTTTATCTAATTGTCTTTAGCTATCTATCGCTTTATTTCTTTGCTAACTCTATAGGCCCTTTATAGGATTCGGAATAGCTGCGCAGCCGTCTCGATTTGTCCGATAGATCCTTTTATAAGCTGATCTCAGATTAAGCTTTAGGCGTCTCTTATTATTAAACTAGTAGTATATACTAAGGCGACCGATTCGTTAGGGAACTCTATATAATTAACTTTTATCTTCTGCTATATATTAAAGATCTAGTCCTTAACCTTAATATCTCCTTTACTTAAGAAGGGGTTTGGATCCTTGATCTTTGCTAAGCGGACCCAGCGATTAGGTTTAAAGGTTCGACTCTATCCTCTAAAGTTAAGGGTATTAGAGTAGGGTTCCCTTTCGATAGGCTATTTAAGCTAGGCGGTAGGAGGATCTTTATAAGGATTTTCAAGGAGAGGTCGGCTTTATAGAATAAGGGTAGCCGGCTGGCTAACTAAGTTCGTACATTATTATTCTTCTGCTAAGTTCTTCTAGTACGCGCTAGTCTCCTAGGTTGTTCTAAGCTCTTCTTACAGCTGCGCAATTATAGGTATAGTCGCTTCCTTTATTCTTTAAATGTAATTATAAAAACTTTAAACTACCGAATCTTATTATTTGATATATTAGTAGTAGTATTTTATTAAGCGTTCCTTTACTGCTAGTCGATCCTTATACGTGGTAGATCTCTTGCCTGCCTTGGTTCGGAACCTTAGTAATATAAAGAAGTCGTCTCTCTTAGCCTTTACGTTAGTATAAGAGATAGGTTGGATTAAGGCTTCTTGTTTAAAAGAGGTTGATATATCTTTTATATTGTATAAGGTTTGTTTTAAAGAGAGGGCTAGTCGAGGCTTGCTAGTAGAGTCGGCCGGTATCAGAGATTTATTGTCCGCAGGGTTTTAAGGAGTATCCTCTCTAATTGAGAGGTTGCTCGACTTAAGAGGTACTAGCATTATTATCTTAGGGTTGATTCTCTTAGAGTAAGAGGTCCTTATATAACGTTTTTGTCCTATTAAGGGCTGTGGTCAGGAAATGCCTTAACTTATAGATTTTACAATTTCTTTTTAGAGTCAGCCGAGAGCTACTAACTATTAATAGTTATTCTAGCTGAGTCTATTAGCTCTTCTTTCGATTCTTGAGTTCAGGAAGGGACCGAACGTCGAGGCTGTTCTTTAGGTTGCTTTTGCGTATTATAGGAGTCAGTCGGAAGAAGGGTCTCTAAGGGGGTACTAGTCCTTTGCTAGGTATATTATATCGCCTTATAAGGCCGGAGGGGGTGTGAGCTTTGAATTATATAATAGTAGAAGTAAAGCATAAGTTGATAAAGTTACTAAGATTAAGGCTGCTAAATTGTATAGAATTCAAAGCTAAGGAGTATATATAAAGTAGGAAACCTCTCCTTTAATATGCCTCCTTAGCCTAAGACTTAGAAAGGTCGATTTCTACTAACTACTTATATTCTACCTGCTAAAAGAAAGGTATGATTATAAGACGTCGCATCTACTATATCAGTTATAGGTGCTTTAATAGTTCTTATACTCCTATTGCGACCATGGTACAACCGTGCCGTGATATTAAGAGAAAGCTAAAAGCTACAATTGCCTAATTCACTCTATTCGATCTACCTTATATTCCACTCCTACTCACTGCGAAAATATATTCCTAACCCTTTGCTAAGCTAAGCTCAGGAACCTCTAGCTCTAATTAAAGTATTGCTAGAATAAGAGAAATAGGAGATAGAAGAAATAATTAAATCTTATATTTAAGCTAAGAAGCTCAAATATTAGATTAAATGGAAAGGAGCTAATAAAGACCTCAAATAGTACCTGTACTCTAATGCTATAACAGCACCGTATACTATTTAAAACTTCCATCTAAAAAACCCTTAAGCTAAGAGGCTACTAAGGGTGCTATTAAGCTAACTTAGGTTATATAACAATAGAGTTAACGATTATAAGGACCTAGAGGACAATACGCCTATAGATACAACTGCGCGGGCGCAGTTTTTTAAAGGGGGGAGGTAGTATTACAGCCGCATTACATATATAGTTATATTACGTATTAGTCAAGTGCACAAAGTCAAGTGCCCGCTAAGGTAGCAAGGTAGCTAGATCATATGTATACTAGTAAAGTACTTATACTTATTCTAAAGGAGCTCTACTAAAGACTCTCTTTTCTTCTTCATCTTTTCTTCTCAATTACATAGCGTACCTCTTAAGGCAATACCGTCAGCGTCATTCGATTCTCGCCTTCTGTACGCTCAAGAGCGAGTTGTAACAAAAAGGCTATAAGTAATAGTATAAGGTAGATTACTTTAATACTTTTGCTAGCGTTATTAGGCATACAACTCTACGAGTTCTACTCGCCTTTGCAGCCTCGAGAGACCTAGAAATCGAGCAAATCGATATTGATACAGCCTTCTTAAACGCGTACTTAGCTAAAGACGTATATATAGCACTATTAGACGACGAATGCGACCTATTCTACAAATTATACCCTTAACTTTAAGGAAAATAAGCCTATATCAAGCTTTTAAGGTTATTATACGGCCTAAAATAAGCACTTCGAGAATAGTAGCTACTAGTCAAAGATGAAATAGAGAAGGCTGGCCTATAAAGCGCTAAAGTAGATCTAAATCTATTTATATAGGAAAATTAAGCTAATAATACAACTGCGTATATATTAGTCTTTATAAATAATATACTAATTATTAGAAAACAATAAGATTGCGATTACTTTAAAAAGAAGATTCTTAATACTTAAAAAGGAAAAGACCTAAGGCTAATTAGCACCTTTATTAGAATATAAGTTAAATAAGATCGCAAGGCTAGAACGCTACAAATTCATTAAATGGATTATATTAAGAAGATTCTTAATAGATTTAAAATGGCTAATTGCAAAGAGAATAACCTACTAGCCTTAGTTAGTATAGTATTAAGGAAATTAAGTATAGATAAAGCTTATACTAATAAGCTACTATAACCTAAAGATATCTCACTTTACTAATAGATTATAAGAAGCGTTATATACCCCTTAAACCTTATAAGGCTAGATATCTCTTATATTATCAGCCAATTGGCATAGCATATGGCAACCCCTTTATAAGATCACCTTTAAGCTATAAAACCCCTTTTGTAATACTTATAAAAGACCGCCGAAGATGGAATTACATATAGAAAAGGCGAACCAAATTAATTCGATGCTTATATAAATGCTACTTAAGCTACTAAGAATAATAGGAAGTTATTTTAAAGCTAGCTTATTAAGTATAATAGAGGAGTTATTAGCTAAGCTGCGAATAGGCAAAAATCTACTTCTTTAAGTAGTAAATAAGCCAAGATAATAGCAGCTTCTAATAGCTTAAAAGAGGTAGCTTAAATGCTAAAGCTATTCGCCGACCTTAATATATAACTCGATCGATTACCTTATTTATGACTTAATAACAAAGGAGCGAGATCTCTTACTAAAGAACGAAAATTTTCAGCTAAATCGAAGCATATTGACGTTTAATACTTTTATATAAAAGATAATATAATAGCTAAAGGCAAGATAATAGTAGCTTATATACCTAGAAACGATAATATAGCAGATTCCCTTATAAAAGCTCTGCTAGGACCTGCCTTTAAGAAATACAAGGGTTATATAGGCCTACTAAAGCGAAAATCGACAAAAGAAGGCTATATAAAGGGAGGAAACCTATAGGAAAGCTATATATAGGAAGGAAATCTATAATACGACTATATAAAAGGGTGAAAAGCTATAATATAGCTAAGTCAGAGGTACTCTTATACTATAACGCATGTTTTAATACTGCGAGGCGGCTGAACTCCATATAAGAGAGACATAGGCGCTATATACTAGAGAGTATATTATAAGAGTTAATAAGGCCTAGACTATATAAAAAAAAAAAAAAAATATAGGGCTCTTTACTCTGAGTTCTATAGAGCTTTATAGTAGGGGGCATGTTAGAAATATATAAGGTACGGAGATTACCGCACGGAGCGGAGGCTAAGGCTTGGTAAGCCAACCTTGTATATATACTACTTTAGCTCTCTAGAACTAGAATCTACACCTTTCGATTCTGTCAATAGGAATGCCTCGCGCGGGACTTGATCAGGGACGGTAGCGGATGTACTCTTGCTGGGCTGTGAGGGGACCAGGAAACATCGCGGGTGGAAACAACAATCAACAATCAACAATCAACAATCAACAAACAGCAGCTTGTCTCGCCGCGGTCAAGGAATCTCGGTGCCAGGCGTCGGCCGTGGAGTGGCAACGAATGCGTTCCCAAAGCATGGCTTCGCTTACCCCAGGACCCCAGGACCCCAGGACCGGTGCTATACTACACGGACGAGCACCGACTCGGCGAGCGCAAGCCACAAAGCATCAATAGCCTCAAGGTTCATCCGAAAGAGCAACGCTTTCCGAAGCCACCAGAGCAACGCTGTCCGAAGCCACCGGAGCAGGGTCGCGAGGGGACGAGGCCTCTCTTCTCGTCGGGTGGTCACCGGCGCGTAGGAGTTGTCGGTGACTGAGGGGAGCAGAGGTGCAGCTCGACGGCCGACCTGGCAACCTCGTATTTTGACCTCGGGGAGTCAGAGGCTTGCAGAGCACGAGGTGGAAGCTGAAATCTGCAGCGCGTGCTTGACGCCAGCCGTGAATGGCTTTCGATTGCCATTGAGCTCCGATCTCATCCTCGCCCCCGTCCAGACCGGTTTGGATCTGGCAGCGGCAGTCTCAGCCATCCCCGCGAAACATTCCCGAATCGTTGGAAGTGCAGACTTGGTCTTCTCCACCGCATGGCATCGCCCACCACCGATGTCGATGTCGATGCCGCAACCCAAAGTGCATGCCGACCTAGCACGTGGTGTCCAAAACACCATAACAGCCGAGATCTGCTGGCTGCTGATCTGCCGCGCACCCTGACCCGAGCATTCGGCTCCCCCGCCAAATCTCCCCTGCGCGAAAAGCTATTTTACGCAAGAGGAGTCGGCAGCGCCACGGGCTTTGAGGCCCGCGCGTGGATTTATTTCCAGGACCAGTTATCCCGCTAATGGTTGGGTACGCGTATATTTGTCTATTGGTATATCCACTAGCGTTCCAGGCCTCTTGCGACTCGGAAAAGGCCAATCATCGGGCCGCCCAGGATATCCGCGAATCCAGAGGTCGGTCATTCGTACTCGTACGATGATCCCAGGCCGGCGAATACGAATATAAACCAGGCCATGGTGGGATTGAACGAAGAACCTGAGAGCAGAGTGTGTATTTACCGTCTACGGGGTACACTAACAGCGTCGTCATTTTGTCTTTCCTTAAAATCAGGTATTCCGGCCTGAATGTCAGCTTTCGAGGTTCGTTAGTCTCATGCAGCTGAGAGATTAAATCAACGAGGTTAATCATGTAATGAGACTCAAGAATTTGAATGATCGCCGGCCCACATCTCTCTCTTGCTTGGAGCTAGGCGGACCGGCTAGTTGACTGAAAACCGGACTTGAACCGGAACTTTCCAATCGGATCCGGCTATTTACAGAAGGATGAATGGATCTACAACTTTCACGGCGGAGAAGCATACCGATTAGGGTGGGGGCACGCGTGAGAATAAAGTAACCGGGCTCATTATGTGTCTTATCAACTGGCAGCGCTAGTCGAGGACGTCAGCTTCACCACGACCGCGAGAGTCACGATCGTGAGGCGGGTGAGAACGTAGCATACCAACCTACCCCCCTCGACAGAGTACATTAAGTATAAAGAGTAGGAGAAGCTGCGGAGTGACTCCATAAGAAAAAACCATTAGCGGAAACTCCGGAGTCATGATTGTACAACTACGCACGCTCAGAGCCGATCCGTTCCGTTTCCTCAGATGGGTGGTGGGCACGGCCAAACATTTGCTGGGGTCACTGGCAGGAATCCAAAGCACGACGCGCTGCCAACACCTCTCTCGCGCTGCCAGTTCCGACTCAGGTGAGGCTGTTGTACAGTGATTGCTAGAATACAGGATTACTTTGCCGGTGTTCGCGCTCCCAGAACCCCCTTTCTCAAGTTGCAGGCCCGGCAGACAAAAAGGGATAACAAAACATGCCGCTCACAACTCCTCGGCCCCGGCCAATCTTATCGCGATACAAGCAGCCGAATGCGTCCGTTAGAATATCACCTCGTTGGCATAGGGGAAGACTGGGGCGATCTTCCTGAGGGCGACGGGGAAAGCTGTCGAAGGCCTGTTATCCGAGTGCGCGTCCCAGTACAGGCCAAAGACACCGTCGGTGGAGGTTTGGTTCCCCCAGAAGGTCAGCTCGATGATGGATTCATCGGCGCCGTAGGCGACGCTGTTGCCGTAAAAGGTGAAGCCGGCGGTGGTTGATTCTGCAGGGAGATTATCGAGGCTCGCGAATCCGATCTGAGCAAAGGTGCCGCGGACTGGTTTGATGTACATGGCCATCGTCTCGTTGAAGCTGACTGTGTTTGTGTGGGGTTCGATGGTCCAGGGGACGCTTCGATCCGCGTCCTCCACGGTGAAAGTGATGGGGATATTATGGGTAGAGTTGGCTTCGCCCGGCTTTCCAAAGTAGGCGAGTCCTTCTACCTGTCAGCGGTGTATCAGAGTCAGGGAGGAAACATCATTGACCGTCAGAATAGATGACGGGGTATCCCGGGCCCTCGGCATAGGCGTAGAGGGTGGTATTAGACTGTTGAGCACGCTTGTGGTGGACTCTCGTTCCAATAGCAACAGAGCTCAATGCCAGCAAGGAGGCGATCGGAGTAGGGAACAACATGTTGAGAGCGGGGAGGGGGAAGCCGGCTCGGACGTGGACGAAAGAGTTGAACAAAGGAAACCCGAAGACCTGGAAGTGGAGAGATGCGATGAGAGACGAGACGTGATGAGAGATAGTCCTCACGAAGTGCGGCGTTGCCCCAATACTTATCTCCCGCACATAAGCCTCCCCTGTACATACAACGGTGCAAAAAGCTAGATATTCTCAAGATGGAACCGCTTCGGTCCCGCCCAGCTCCGCCCCTCATGGAATGACAGGCCACGCGTGGACTCTTTCTGGACCATCCCGAGTCCGCTGGAGTGAGATCCTGTACGCGTAGTCCTTTCTTCCAAGTATACATCTGTGAGTGTATGTATAAATAACAAAGGCAGGCCAGGCCTGGATTGTTCCCCAAGCGACCCCCTGCGTCTAAATCGGTGCCGAAACTTGGCTGGGTACAGCTTCATCGTGCCAGGTTCGAAGCTCACCGGATCCAATCTTTATGGGGAGATCACGGGGATCCGCGTCAATTGAAAGCCTTTGCCACGACCGCTATACATGGGAGGCTCGGCTCGACTAAACTTGGAGTCAACACGGGCCTGAGGAGTGGACGGGTGGGGCCACTCTATTTCCATAGCGATAAGCGACCGTCCAGCTCGGTTATGGCAGCTGGTCACGTGGTTGTCGGGACGCGGATACTACGTATGTATGACCTCGCTTCAAGTAAAAAGGCGGGCTCTCGAGATTCCCTTGACGGCACGTGTGCCGAGGGAGTATTCCTCTGGCAGAAGCGGTCTCTACACATGTCAGCCTCAGGAATGATGCTTTCGAACCATCAATCGTGCTCGTGGCGCTAGCTTTCTCTTGAAAAAGAAGGATAATCTATGCTTGGGAGAAAGCTTTTTTACCCCAGCCTTCTCAGCGCCCCCAGCTCTGATCTAGACCTCCTTACTCACCTCGTCCATCCGCCTTACCAACGCTTACTCATGACTCACCTCGGCAGAGTGTCTATTTCAAAGTAGAGGCCGGTGGTAAGTATAGGACTGTGTCGGACCTAGAAGTGACCTGACAATCTCCGCAGAAAACCTCATCTAATAGTATATCCCCACATCTGCTCCGAGTAGTGGGTAGCTTTCTGCTGGGTTGAATAGAGTTTACATTACGTAGGCCACCCTTCGATCCTTCGCCAGTCAATAGCTAGTCAGAGCTCGGCTCGCGCAAACCACTGATACGAATGCCATTCTTCCGACAAAGATCGGACATGTGTGGGATAGAGCTAACGGCTCTGAAGTTGCCAAGTACAGAGATAAACAGCAATAGTTCTCGGAAAGATAAAGGACAGAGTAGACCAAAAAAAAAACCCCCCACTGGGGGGTGATCTGATATGAGATATGCAATATGCGCTGCCTCGGGATCCTTTCGCCTAAACATCACTCTTGATATTCTCGTCTTTTTTCTTCTTGTTAGACCACAGAAGTGGTTTGAGTGTTCACTGTTCAGGGGGAATGGCTAAGCTTTGGACCTGGTTAAGCTTACTGCATGGCATTTAGTGCCTCCCGTTCGTTTTCATCATGCGCCGCTGTTCTAGAACTCGTACTCCGCCCCTGAGCCGCGAGCTGACGATGCAAGAGACATGTTTCCACAGTTGGAATCGATTTCTATGCTCTATGTAGTATACTAGCAAAAGAATGTATAATTCAAAAAAGAGGGGGCTGGGGGGCAGAAGAAGATTTTAATATACCTGCCTAATGTGGTATAGCGGTTATCCTTTATTTACCCTGTGTCAAAATGGGGGCCCTAGGAATTCGAACTTCAAGGTCTTGCTCTTCTCGCAATTTCTAATGATAATTACCAAAGTCACACCATACTTCTTGCACGTTCCTTACTCCATCGGCTATCCATGTTTTAAAGCTCTTCTTACATCACAGTTGACTTGTAAACAATATTGTCTAGGACGGGAAAAAAAAGTGGCCTGAAAGTTCACCACTGTATGACTGTAGAATGAGGATCAATCGCACTACACTCCATCTGATTTCGTTGCCCGCCGCAGTCCAACTCTACCACACGCCATGTGGCTCGCTTGTCGCACCATCTCAGACTTGGTTTTCTTGGAGAAAGGTTCTTTTGCGAGGCAAGAGAGGTGTAGAGAATGCGGCTCTTGGTGATTCTGCTACTGGATTATCTATCGTAGAGAGTTCGTATGCTGAATAGTAGATCCTCTCGGGTAAGATGTGTTGACGCATAGCCTTGGCGTTTTCCCTGAGCGGCATGTATGTTTCCTGCTCGTGGACTGAACTAAAAATCGATTTTTTTTATTCTCTTAATACACTAGTAATTGAGTGGTTGATACATAATCACCGTTCTGAAGCACAGCTCACGAGTAAGAAGAGCGCAATTATCGAACCATATCCCCGTAGTCGTGGAGCTGTTACGGTAGCGATTAAGTGCAATCGGAATTGCTTGTACGAGGTAAACCTCCGAAACCTTTCTAGTAATTCAAGAAGTGATATTTCCCCACGGGGCACGTTACTAACCTTTTGCCTGACAATTATAACTATAACATCTACTTCGTACCTAAAAGGAGCGCATATTTTGAGCTCTACTGCGGTAATCAACTGTTACTGTAGTAAGTACAGCAATAGGAGATTTTCGGACCCCCCTTTTTGGTGAGGACGTAATACGCAACCGGCGTGTTTTAATATTCCAAAGCTATCTTCATGACTCTGGGAACCTATTTTCGTTTTATTGAAATCCCAGCTTGGGAACCTCTGCTGTCAACACTCAAGTGCAATTATTTGACCTGTGACAATGAACTTCACAGCAGTCTTCCTGATTTGGACGTTGGAGTTTGTCAGTCACAAAGGCGGAGCTAACTAATCAACCTTCAGACCCGAGGCGGAATAGCAAGGGTTATATCGGAGGATTCACACACCAACATTGTAGCTATCTTGCCATCAACACCAAGGTACAGTAAGTGCTTTGTCGCAGGCGTAGTAAGCCAAGGTCAGCATGAATGTCAATTCACGCGGGGCTCAAGAAAGGTTTGCAAGGATTAGTATACTTGCACGCGGGCTTTACCACGCCTGCGACGACGTAGTCTGCTCTACTTTCGCATCCAAGCGCCCCGTCCACCCCCCTCGCTTTTTTATCTTCCTTTACGATACCCGACATGAGAAATCTTGCCGAGCATCAGAAATTGTCGACAGGAATTATTTTGGAATCACCGCGCCGCAGGCGTGTTGAAGCCCGAATCAACGTAAGCTGGACCTCGCGACCCCCCTTGGAGAATCGACTCATGCGGGCTTCAATTGGCCTGCGACGAGGTCCGTAGATGGCTGGTCGTCGGAAGAGCACCGGCGCAGGGGAGATCAAGCCCTGTTTGAATTGATGTGAATCGCGGATGGCCAGCCGTGTCCGTCGTTCTCTTGCGAATAAAAGAAGTCCTGTCCGTATCCCAAGCCCGAGCCGATGCTAACTGGCAGGGTCAATCTCATCGACCAAGCGGAGAATCAGCATTCCTGGAAAAATCATGACTTCAGACTGGCACCCCAACCACGAGATTGCTCGAGTTTGTGGCGAGTTCCACGTACGAGAATCCTTCGCGGGCAACCTATTCTCGAAATCGGACCTTGTGGGCACCAGTTATCCACCACAGATAAACCTCCCCGCGCGCTTCCCGCCGGGCTGGTCGGTTATCAACAGAGAGGTGCTGTGTTATAGCTCGATGTCAAGCCGTCTCCCCACTCCCACAAAAAGGAACACCCACAGTGGACTAGCGAGAGCGTAAACAAGGGTACCAGCGCTCTGCATTTCTTCTGCCAGAGGGCCGTTATTTTCGGTTGTCCTTTATTTTGTATTGTGGACTTGTGGACCGCGCATCGATCTTTCAGAGTGCTCCTCAATATGGTCCTCGTCGTACAAGCAAGTGATTCCTCCCGTGGATCCGGCGGCGTCGAGGTGGACACCGAGACTCAAGACCGTATATAGATGAACAAGATATCTTCTCAATTCTCCTCATTATCCCTCATCATTCTCCTCCTCCGTCTTCGGTCCCAGCATTCCCTCGTCTCTTTACTTTCTTGGTTCCATTTGTCTGCTTTCCATTTAATCTCTCGCCATGCGCCTCCCATCGTTGAGAACCTGGCTCCAAGGTCTGTGGGCCACAACTTCTGTACTTGCTCAAGCCAGCAACCCTGACGGCAAGGGTTGTGTCCACTCAGCCACTGCACGCTCCTGTTGGGGTGACTACGACTTGTCGACCGATTACTACAATGTAGTTCCTGACACCGGAGTCACGCGGGAGTACTATCTCGAACTTACCAACACGACCGCCGCCCTCGACGGCGTCTCCAGAATGGTCTTGCTTGTCAACGGGACATTCCCCGGTCCAACTCTCTTCGCCGATTGGGGTGACACGGTGAAGGTCACTCTCTATAATGGCTTGGAGAACAACGGAACCAGTCTTCACTTCCACGGTATCCGTCAGAACTTCACCAACCAGATGGACGGAGTCGCTTCCATCACCCAATGCCCCACTGCTCCTGGCGAAACCATTGTCTACACATGGAGAGCGACCCAATACGGATCGACCTGGTACCATTCTCACTTCGCCCTCCAAGCGTGGGAAGGAGTCCTTGGTGGGATCGTTATCAACGGCCCCGCCTCAGCAAACTACGAACACGATCTGGGAGTCATGTTCTTGAACGATTGGACCCATGAGACTGCCGACGCCATGTACCACACAGCGCAGACTTCCGGTCCGCCTACTCTGGACAACGGCCTGATCAACGGGACCAATGTTTACGGGGAACTTGGCTCTCGCTTCGAGACCACCGTCACCGCGGGAGAGACCTATCGAATCAGACTGGTCAACGGCGCGAGTACGTACATATCCCATTCGATTGCCCTGGTTTCTGGAGATGCTGGGTCCCACGAGGGTGACAATCCCCTACTCCCTACTGGGAGCCCGACTCGGAGATCCACGCGCCCAAATCCCCAAAACACTGGATGAAACAAAGCTGACTCTGCCGACTAGTTGACACGCACTGGAAATTTATGATCGACAACCACAACTTCACTGTCATTGCTATGGATCTTGTTCCCATCGTTCCCTACGAAACAACTATGCTCTCTATCGGGATGGGCGAGCGATACGACATCATTCTGACTGCCAACCAGCCCTCGGGAGATTACTGGATCCGGAGCATCCCGCAAGTTGCCTGCTCCGACAACGAAAATCCCGAAAACATCAAGGGCATACTCCGCTATGACGGAAATTCTACCTCTGACCCTACAACTTCTGTCTACACATACACCGATACCTGCGACGACGAGGCTATGACGAGTCTCGTACCTTATGCCCCGAAGGATGTATCCACCCAGGATGAGAGCGACGACTTCGCCGTCACGGTTGGAAGAAGCAACAACGTGTTCAAGTGGTACATGGCCGGAATTACCTTCGAAGTCGAATGGGCAGACCCAACACTTCTCCAGATCTGGGATCACCGGACCAACTGGACCACCTCTTCTCACGTGATCGAGCTCCCAACCGACAGCCAATGGGTCTACTTCATCATCGAGACCGAGCAGGCAGTCCCGCACCCGATCCATCTCCACGGCCACGACTTCTACATCATCGCCCAAGGCGTCGGCACCTACGACACCAGCGTCAGCCTGACCCTCAAGAACCCTCCCCGCCGCGACGTCGCCATGCTCCCCTCTTCCGGCTACCTCGTCATCGCCTTCGAGACCGACAACCCCGGAGCGTGGCTCATGCACTGCCACATCGGATGGCACACATCCGAGGGCTTCGCTCTGCAGCTCGTCGAGCGCTACAACGAGATCAATGCCCTCACCAACTACGATACCCTCAACTCCACCTGCGCAGCCTGGAACGCCTACGTCGCCGTCTCCGGCGTCGTGTCGGACGATTCCGGCGTGTAAACGGCCCGTCTCTTCGACACCCTACAGCTTGCGGTCAATCTCTGGCACTTTCCTATGTACAAAAAACCCACTCAGACCCCTGGACCTTTCATTTAATATTGCGTGAAAGTGTGCGGGATCGGCTAGATTTGTTAGAATCCAGGTTTTGACGTCGATGGGCAGGAGTTCTTAATTTTCATTGCCATTTATGTAATAAGGAAGTGAGTAGAGGTATGGGAGGGATGTACGAGTAGAGAGGCATGCGAGAGAGCCGAGTAAATGGACATATCCCTAGAGATACTAACGTCATATGCGCGCCTGGCAGTAGCACATGATAACCCGCTTCTTTTGCAGCTCTACAGATCATCAGGGACCCTAACAACTCGGAGAGAATCTACTCGTGATCAAGCGGTACGCGTCGTGCGACAACCAAAATTCGGTTGACTGCTCTGGGGCTAATTTCCCATCTAGTTGATTTTGTTCATGGCATCTCAAGACCGCAGGAGCCAGAGCCTGGTTCACGTCTCGACCCAGCCGCGTCGCACCCCGCCTAGGCTGTTCCGATGCTGCGTGAGCATGATGGTGCTCCGTCTTCATCGGCACATGTCCCCAATTCAGGCGCAGCCAGGTTAGCGCAAGCGCATGAAGCGAGCCCCTGAAATAAGCGAGCCTCTGGATGCACACTGTAAGCGAGATCGGCGTCGCCTCCGCAGCATGCCAGGCGTTCTAGAGCGTCTCTCATCGGATGCACGGCGCGCTGCCGCCCATCCGGGCCACGCTGGTCCGACCCGTTCGTCTGCGGCCAGCCCACCACGTCCCCTCGGTCGCTCTCCAGCCACGAAGCGCGAGCCCGCCCTCGAAACACTCCTCGGCCTCTGTGCCCGGCGCCGGCAGATCAGTAGCGAGCCGCGCCTGCGGGCTGGTCCCCTCCGCGCTCCAAGCAGGGGAGATGCTCTCGCTCGAGCCCTCGCTGTGCAGGCTCTCCTGCAAAGGGGCGGCGATAACGTTCCCAACGTGGAACCTCACCTCGCCTTCAAATTTCCGTGACAGACTGAGGGGGGCTGAGGCACGTACAGATGTCCTGCGAATGCGAGTGCTGCCGTTTCGGAGACGAGCCCGATCCGGTCTTCGACTGACAGAGTCCCTTTCCCGACCTCTTCTCTGAATTTCCGTAGACCTGACACGGGATAGGCGACACGGTACAGGCTCGTGAAGCCGGAGTTTATCCTGCAAAATTCCAGAGGCACCTCGATAGTCTTCGACCTCACGTCTCGAGCCTCTTTCATGGTACTAATGCGTGTTAGGATCTCGAGGAACAGCGGGTGGAGAACAGTGTCTTCGGATGCAGAAGGCGAAAACGGAGATGGTGCGACAGTATCAGGGTCGCTTGACTTGCTCGGAATAGCCCACAAATCATCAGGATCGGCGCTCCCATACGCACGCTGCTGTAGAAATTCTTCCAAATCCTGCCTGCAGGAGCGGCTCCTTGCCAACATGTCTGGCGATCATCCTCACCACGGCGCACCCTTTCCCATAAGTAAGATCGTCAAGACTCGGAGCCTTCTTCCAATCAATGGGCATCTCAAGCGCGTGACTGAAGCCACCAGGGTCAAACGCCAGAGCCTTCTGCATCTGGTCCGCGACGAAACCCTGCCACGGCGCTGATACTATATGGGCAAGGGTCTCACGGGCGGTCTTTTCGGCCTAATCAGCGAGTGTTTCTTTGAACCAGTAGTGCTCCCAGGAAGAGACGGTAATGATATTCCCGAAGAATTGGTGCGCCAGTCCGTGAGCGATCAGCTGAGAGCAGAAGAGCTTTTCGGGAGCCGCGCTAACCGGGCTGATGGATACCACTGTGGTAGATATTGTTATCAGACCCCGGTTCTCCATGGCTCCCACACTGCCGGGTACGGCCAGAATATCCAGCTCTGTCAGGCCGCAAGCGATTGCGAAGGTCTGTTCATAGATTGCGAGCATCCTGGCCGCGATGGCGAGAACGTATCGGCAGTTCTCCATGTCGTAGATGCGAGGAGGGTATGCTCTGGTTGGAATCCGAAAGTCGTCGTTCTCGATCATGTTGAAACCGCCAATGGCGAATGCTAGGAGATAGGTGGGTATTAATGGTTCTGTGGAATTTGACGGTCTTTTTTCCCGTGAGGCCTCGGAGGGCTGGCTCTCGGATCCGACCGATGTGTTGCCTAGACATTCGGATGGCCAGGAAATAATAATGCTACGCTGAAAGTCGATTTTAAGCATGGCTCATCGAAACATGGAAATAATGCCCTGGCATTCATAGGCTCCAGGAGCGTCGATGCCATCGGCGAAGCGGGCCCACACGTGAAGCGAAAACCCTCTCCAGACTTGGTGAGAGGATCAGAGAGAGTTTGGTGTAGAAAACAGTGCGTTTTGGCAGGGATTATTTGTGTGAAATGGATTGTAGAATTTTGGAGCACATCATCTGTCTAAGCGTGTGAGATCGATATGTGATGGCCGTCTTTGTCACCAAGTGTTGCGGCTCGAATGGCAAGCTCGTATGCGTGTAGGGTTATGGCTGATATGGCTTTACAAATCTGAATCTCGATGGCTGTCGAGCCATCGAAAGTTGCACTGGCATAGTGTGGCTCAGCTCGGAGGTTGTAGTGAACTGGTTTAAACCTTGGCGCGCCGTCTTCCAGTATCGCAAGGAACGCAAATATAAGCTGTCGCAGAATCAGCGCTGCTTATCCTATCTAGTGCGTGTAGAATGGAGAATACGCACCCTCCGAGTCATAGAATGCCTCAATGATTTTGAAATATGCGGGGATGGCCTCGGAAGTTGCAGAGCTCTAGTAGCTTTGTATAACAAAGACTTGTTTACGCAGCGGATAAATAGATCCGGTGGCAGAGCAATGAGAAGCTGGCAAAGCGTTGATATTGCAAAGAATAGATTTTCATTCTTCGCAGACCTTTTGGAACCCAGACCAGACGAGATCCGTTCTTTGTGGGGTCTGGCCCAGGCTACTGTAAGAGTAAGCTTGACGCCCTTATCTCGGGATTTCGTTAAGCTCCAACAAGCGTACCCATAGCAATTGAATTGAATATATACAGTATGCCACCAGACCGCATCATGAGTCACCCAGAGCTAAACAGCTCTGGAGATCCTTCTAACTGCAATTTTTACTGTGCAAGATACATTTTCGGAGGGGAAACGAGAGTATGCGTCCTCTCTGGCACTTCAAGGTCCTGTCCGAAGCCCGAAGCGGATTCTCTATCGTCCCCATACTCTCAAGCGAATCATATCTCTCCTGACGTATAACCGTCACTAATAGCGGTCATCAAAATTTCCTCATCACCAGAGGCTACCCCATTCGAACACCGGTTCTGGATCGCGATGCTCGTCGTAGCCACAAGGCTCGTGAGACTTATACTCGGGGCCAACTGACCATGAAAGCGACATGGAAATAGAACTCGTCGAAGAGTTCTTGTTTATCTATTCATACTCGTATTATAGCATGTAGTTTTTGAAAATGGACACTTTTGACAGTTGATCACTGCAAAATGATTATAAAATTTTCCGGAATCTGCATAGTGACTCTTGTACAATTCTTCTTGGGTGATTCAAATACAATTCACATCCCTCCACTGAACACCAAGATCCTGTAGGAGACTCGCTTGTCGTTCTTCGAAAGGTCTCTCCCGACTCCATGGTGCGCAGTGTTGTATCGGCGGTATCCCTTCTAGCGCCGAACTAGACAGATCTTTTCCCTAGGGTGTTTAATCTTTGTTATCTTTTCCCTAGGGTGTTTAATCTTTGTTAGACTCACAAGAAAAATAGAGCTCGGAAAGTGGGTATGCGCTCTAAAAATTCGTCAAAGAGCTGCAGCTTCCATGGACCTTAGATCCTGCAGCCGATACGAGGGCATCTTGGCACCATGGCAGTTCCTCTCCACATATGAAGTAAACGAATACACCCCATAGTTGGCGGGGCTCTACGATTAGTGCCGTAGGCTGGCCTGTGTCAAAGATTTTGAAACGCTTTGTAAAGTCCACCTAGCCCGGGTAGATCTCTTCGAGCAAATCTAGTCCGGATTATATGAAAATGCCCATTCTTCGATAGGAAAGATCAGGTTTGTAAATGAGTATTAGGGCAGATTCGAGGGCAAGGAGTAAACAAACCAGGCAGAAACGGCCGGGCCCGGTCGTCGAGTGACTCCAAGGAACGTGAAGTAATATCGCGTCTGCCGAGCAGATTACCGAAGAAATTGGGAACTCTATATCTCGTACGAAGTAAGCTTTTACGAGCTAAGAGACAAGGGAGCCAGTGGTGGGTAATAGTTATACCGCGCCGAACGCAACGATGCTTTGGAGTATCTGCTCGAATGAACTTTCTCCCGTCGGTTCCTCGTGAAGAGATGTACTTTACGATGATATGAAGTGACAGCCCGAAACTCTGATGCCCGGAACGGTCTTACCCATCACCAACCCCTATATGCCAAGTAAAAGTGGTAGGGTATTTTCCGGGTGATATAAACCTCAACCTCTTGGTACAGAAATATCTAAGCGGCGGCCAAGAAAACCCCGACAACGCCCTCCGTATGCGATTGCGTCTTCTAATGCATATCAGCCTTCTTGACGATAATCGGCTCCTCCCATATCGTGGCCAAGCTTTGTCCCTCCGCAAAATATTTTTGCTATTCGGCTGATGCACTCGCCCACAGGCGGATCCGTTGGAAATGGGATGGATGATCTCGCTTACGATGACTCTCCACCATTACTCAGATCGACTCGTATAGCATGGGAGTTAAGCCCATGCAGTAAGCCGATTGCCTGCCGCTGGGAGGAATGTTTTCCAATGCGGCGCAAATACACATCTACAGTCAAGTTTTCCGCGTAGAATGTCGCCTCTTCTCCTTGGAATCGGGTCAGCTTACTCTTCTTTACATCCGCTGCATAGCCAGGGTTTGAAGCTTTCTTGTACCCATCTAGTGCCCTCTTCGATTCTGAGCTACTTTCTGAAATGCACCTCCCTTCTTTTCCCCTTCACCTCACCATCTTGCCATATATGACCCTCGCGAGCGCCTACGCGTCGACCACAACACTTCACTGTAATGGATCAGTCGCCACTACGACAGCATCCGTCTCGGCCGCGAGCAGCAGAACGGCCTCCCCTCATGCCACACATTCCCAAGACGTTTTGAGCCTCCCGCTATCAGAGCAGCAGCTGGACGTCATCGAACCCTTCCTGACGGCGCTATCCCTCATCCCCGAGAGCTTTCTTGTCAACCGCACGTCGTTCAGCGCCTTCACCAGCGACGTGGCCGATTGCACTGATGAATCCGATGCCACCGCCACCGCAACTGCACGTGGAGCTTCGGCTACCCCTCAGGGCTTCGTCGTCAAGATCCGACGGGGAAGCAAGGAGGGAGTCGAGTCGGATCTCAAGTCCGCCTTCTCGGTATTCAAGAACGTTGGGAAGGTATCTGACAAGCGCGGACTTTCCGAACGAGACGCCTTTCGGGATCTTTTCATGGAGATGCTTGGCAGCGGAATGTGTCTCTCCAAGACTCTGATGGACGACCCGCTGGTCAAAGGCATCAACTGTGCAATCAAGCTGGCGGGCGTGGCGGGGATGGCGATACCCCTGGTGCGGATGTTGAAGATCAAAACCATCATCAGTAAGCTTGGCGGGGTGAAGAAAGTCATGAAGCTCCTCGGGAAGGGAAAGAAGGGCAACGGCCAAGGCGAGAAGAAAACAGATGACCAGGGCCGCATGACGAGAAAACCAGACAAGTTCACGGTGCAGGATCTGCTGTTCGAGCTCGCCGGGGTCGCCGACGCGGCCAAGACGTGTAGATATTTGACCGGGGAATAGCTTACCTGCGATGCGTCTAAATCCAAACCTGTGTTTATGTTCAAGTCTGGTTTACACTTGCAGAATCTGCTGCGGCCAAGTAACGACTGGGTACCTATGACCGGCAACTCGACTCGCTTACGAAACTCGGCTCCTACCAGAGGGTGTTGAATGGCACCTAGCCATCGCAGACACCCGACGTGACTGGTGCCGTCGTGGTTCGAGATCGCAATCTTGCCATTTCCACATGGCTCTCTACTCAGACCTCACACCCTGAGCTGAGCGTCCCTCGGCTACTGTGCTATTGCCACTACTATTACTGTTACTCTTCCTATCAATACAGACTCGTGATGTTGAAAAAGCATAATTCAGACTGATATGTTACCTGTCCATAGTAATACCACGCGAGGCTACGCTCGCGAAAGGTGTATGAGCGACGATGTAGAGCTCACAACCCGAGTTGTGCGGTTGTAACCTCTACGGCAGCTTCATGCATAGGTACAGGCCGACTATAACCAGAACAACAAAAGCCTCTCCATCGCGACGAGGCAACCACGCTCAACGCTTTTATTTCAGCAGGGTGATTGCTACCCCAGTCGCTTGTTATGAAGACATCCACCCCTTCACAGGAATACCCAGATAAAGGAGAATACCTCACTCGATCGTAGCCAAATCCCCTGATCTCCCCGCTTCGGCACAGAGAAGCCGCCGAGCAACAAACCACCGACGCCAGGCCGATGGAACGGAACTTCTACCGGTGGCAGTCGCTCAACTACCCCTCTCAATACACAAAAGTAAACCCCCCGCTTCACCCTTGACGCTCGCCGCGCAGAAGAGCGCTGCGAGAGCGGCACCGGCAGCGCCGTTCTTCGACGCCATCTCTCCCAGCCTGGCCCTGGGTATTCCCACCACAACAAACCAAGTACCGCGAGAAGTCGATTTCGGGTTCGGGGAGATGGGGGAGAGATGGATGTGCACCCTCGCTTCTCGCTTCTCGCTTCTCGCTGCCGAGAGCGGTCGAGATGAGGGATGTTGTGGCTATTTACACGTAGCGAGTATGGAATTGCCGTCCCAGGTACGTGGACATATCGCTTGGGCGTTTCTTTGGCGAGTATCGCCGAGTATGTTTTGCGGAGCGGTTGTTGATGTGGTTCGGGTCAGGCATTGGTGAGCTCTATATAGTTTGTGTGAGAGAGAGAGAGAGAGAGAAATTTTAACAAGATCATATGCTCTGCTTCTAAAGGGTATTAATGTCAAACGCCGACCTATCCGAATGGCCTACCCAGCACAAAGAGAATCGTCGCGGATTTGGAATCCGCCCATCTCACCCCCTCAACAGAGGCGCGTTCTCGGCCTCGGCCTCGTCGTCCCCCTCGAGTCGGATCTCATGGCCGTCGCCCTCTCGAACCCAGTTGCTCGCAACGATACTGAAGACCGCCACGCAGGCAAGCAGCCAGAACATGGCGCCGACCACCCCGTTCTCCAAGCCCAGCCCGTAGAGCCAGCCTCCCAGCGCCGGCCCGACCGTGCGAGCCGCGCTGCTCGCGCTCTGACCGATCCCGTGGATCGTGCCCAAGACGCTGGGATGGGGGCTGCAGTTGTTGATGAGGATGCTTGTGGCGGGGCTGGTGAAGGTTCGGCCGACGACCTGTACGAAGAGCACCGAGGTGAGGCCTGCCCAGACGGGGAGGCCGGTTTTCTGGCTCGGTGGAGGGGTGGTCGATGGGAGGAGCGAGAGGAACGGGGCCACGGTGTAGACGACCGGGAAGCAGTAGAGGAAAACACGCCACGATCGGACCGTCCCCAAGCGCTGGTTGACGTAGGGGTAGAGGAAGAGCTGAAGCGTAATCCCAATCGAGCCGAGGATTGCCATTGCAAAGCCGACGGAGCGAGGGGGAAGTCCAACGCCGCCCGTGAACACGAGCGGGGGGCGTGGTGTGTAATCCGGAGGCGGGTTGGCTGGATCGTAGACTGGTGTTGATAGAAAAGAATACCAGATGTTTTGGAATGTGCCCATCGAGAGGGACATGGAAGCATGGCAGATGAGCGTACAGACGACATTGTAGGTGAAAATCCGACGGAAAAGAAGCTTGTTTCGGTAGCGTGGTGCGACGCGCTTGCGAGGTTTTGTTTCTGGGTCATACTCGATGACATGGCCGTTCGGACCAGCAGGCGGCGACGAGTCGAGAGGCTCGTATCGTCTCTTCTTCTGCCCAGAAACACCGAGCAGGCTCGCGAACACCTGTCGACGAAATTTGATGCCGATATCTGCCTGATGCGCGTATGCTTCGTGTGTCTAGCAGGAATCAGCAGCAAGACATGGCAATGAATCGCAAGGCCTCACCTCTTCCAGGCCAAAGAACACCGCGAGAGCTGCACAGGAGAGGAAGACGGCGCTGATCAGGTTCGGAGGAGAGTACGGGAATTGCTCGAGGAACCAGTTTCCTCCGAACCAGTCCGGGTAGTTCCCAGCAGGGTCGGCAGTAAGGCCGCCCATGATGGGACCAACCATCGATCCGATATTGGCGACCATGGGGAGGATCAGGAAAGCTCTCGACTGATACTTCTTCTCCCTCACAATCTCGCTGATCATCGTTCTCATCACGCCGACGTTTCCGTTGAGCGCGCCCCCCAGCATGCGGAAGATCAAGGCCTGCCGGAAAGTTCTCGAGAATCCAAAGCCAAGACAGGATATCATGGTCCCCGAGAGCCCGATGAGCAGGACGCGTTTCCGTCCTCCGCCGTCTGAGAATCTGCCCCATAGCATAGCTGTGCACAGTTGTGCGGCGGCAAAAGACCCTTGCATGATTCCTGCCTGCGAAGCAATAGTGGATGCAGGAAGGCTCCTGTCAAAGGATCTCAATTGATAGAAAAGGTACGACTGGGCATATAGTCAGTACTAGTTCGCATCGGTGACTATAGTGAAGAGGGCGGGGGTAGCTTGCCCGCAATGAGGTCTGCACCAGGGGCTCCGAAAGTCTCGCAAGCGTCAAGATGGCCAGTTGGCTCTTGTGAGGCAGACCTGACCAAGTCGCCTTATCTTCTTGCTTCCTCGTCGGCGGCTCAATCTGCAGGGGGTCCTCGTCCGCCTGGATGAACGACCGCCTCCGGGACCGATCGCATGAGAGCTCATGATGCGGTTGTTCAAGGGCTTGGTCCTGGTAGTGAGTTCCGTGCAGCGGGCGATCGTCTGAATGATTGTTCCCCGCGACATGAGAGCGCTCAATTGTTCCGTAGTCCCTGGGAGACTTTGGTCGTGGAGAGGTTGCCATATTGCCCTCGACGCGGCGCGGTCCTCCTCCCTCCTTTTTTTGCTCGCTGCAGGCGGCGGGTTTTCCTCTTCGCAATTACCCAGATGATGCCTCCGTGATGATTGAGGGTAGAACAAGAATCAAGGACACTTTGGAAAGGAGGAAGACCGTGTAGAAGCGAAGGACACCGAGAGACAAGAATAGAGGGAGAATCTATCGGCAACGCCCGAATGCTTAGCGAGAGAACTGAACCCCTGAAGTCTTACCCGACACAGCCGTATCCCGTTAAAACAAGAACAGCCTGCCCTTATTGCATCTTCCCGAAGCGATCCAATATCCTCGAAGTGGCTGCCAAATTCCAAGTTCCGGGCTGCGACGATGACCTCTCGACGGGATCCGGAGCGGCGCAAAAAGAGGAGATTGACGTTCCTGGCACCTGGAAGTCAATATTTACACAGCCTCAATGTCTCCGTCACGAGCCCGGGCCTCAACAAGGCATTACTCCGCCCTCGAGAAGCTTTGATCCGTAAAGTCAAACTTCCCTGAGTAATCATCCCGACAAGCCACGATCAAAGATGCTGCTTAGGTGCCGGCCGAAGCAGTGTCTCACCGGAGCACCAGGCCGTCGAGCATCTCTGCTCTATCGTCGGCTCGCCCAGCGAGATCTTTACAGGAACCGTTGAGAAAATAACGATGCCTCTGATCCTGAGCAGAATTCGATCCAACGCAAGGAGCCTCACTCGAAGGGGAACGACGCTCTTCTGGCGCCGGCGTGAGCAAGGCAGCGCTCAGCTCCATCACCCCGGCGTTGATATCTGCTCCATTATCATCCCTTCTCACCCGGTGCGGAAGCTCCGTCTGCTCTGAAGTCCTTTGTCTCACTGATATCCAGTTTCCACTCCTCGATGCCAGCTGGACGTCACTTGGCTGCATTAATCGAAGCGAGATGATGCTCAAGTATCCCCGCACCGACCATATCGATACGGCTCTGTCCATCCAAGCTTTTCATAGCAGCCCAGGAACGCTCTCTCTGGCACGCAGAAGCCGTCCATGCCCAACCCTCTCGAATGATGGGACATGGCAAGTTGGCTGAGACCCTTTTTCACTCCATCGCAAGGCGTACCGGGCCGTACCGTCGCCCCATGAGCCATCGGGGGCGAGGTTCGAAAAATCACCTACCGCACGTGAGAGGGGATATCTACTCCGTACCGAGGGGGCATCCTGTGAAGGGCCTCGAATTCCCCACGTGCCCAGTCGAGATCAAAACCTTTCACGCCCATGGTCTCTTGGAGGTAGAGCGACTGCGGGATGCAGTCGGAGGGGAACGTCTCTTGCGTCCCAGAGAGCAGTTGCGGCTACCAAAACCGATCTCCAAGAAATTCGAGGCAGATCCCATCCGATCTCCCAAGCCCCCCGTGTAAACACGGCCATCCCACCTCGGCCTGGTGCTCCGATCCCAGCCCGAAATCGAGCGTCGTCCGGCCTCGAGCAAGAATCGGCGTCGAACGAGCCGAAATCTTCTCGGCTCACTTGCCACGACTGCCAGCACCGGAGCATGTAGGGGGCCAGGCCAGGCCGACCCAGCCGCCATCCCCAGCGTGCTGCTGGAGACGCGCGCTGCTACCGCCGCAGCCCCTCTGGAGTGAGCCATCCCTCTTCTTGCGGACTTCGGCCGTCTCTCTCCAGGCGACGAGATTACTTGGGGGCGGCGGGGAGGCTTGAGATCAATGTCATGCACCGAGCGCATGATGCCACGCATGGCCGGCCACCTTGCACCTTGCTTCCCCCTTCCACCTGGTATGGTACATGGTAGACCTGCGAGTGGAGTGGGTTGCACTGGTGACCAACTCCCCAGGCTCTCAGCAGCCGAGCGCTGTCTCCACGCCGGTCACGTCCGGGAGTGGGCTGCGCGGGAAGCTTTGGCATCGGGGATGCTGTGCTGTCGTGTGTGTATTGTGTACTGCGGACTATGGACTATGTACAGGACAGAGGCATGTCGGTAGCGAGTGCCAACACACAAACCTTACTTGGGAAGCTATCCCCTGCAGCCCATCTCAGCCCATTCCATGCTTCGCGCCCACGACGGAGCCCGCTCGAGATGTTACGGGACCAAGAAGAACAGGAGGACGGGACAGCGGTCAGATGTCCGCCCCCTCTCCACCCACCAGCAAGCCGGGCAGTCCTCCCTCGCAGACCTCATCAACAGGACGGGGAAAGAGAAGACCGTCGATCAGGGACTGTCTTGCCAGTGCTGTCATCTGTGGGCCAAGTAAGATCAGATGAGATCCAATAAGTCCCGCTCGCATTGAGAAGTCCAGGATTTCCTCGGCATATTGCACCGTGTATCTAATCCATGGTGTTGAAAACAAGTACCCCGGGTAGCGAGCCCCTTATCGACAAGGGGATAATACTTGGCCGCTGCACCTCTCTCCTCTCTCCCCTCTCCTCTACCCCTCTGGCCCCAACCAAACGAAGCAAACCAGCAACTGAATCTCTCTCTGACCCTCCCTCCCC
>JAENRP010000115.1:3733-32533 GCA_024741835.1 Diplocarpon mali | reverse complement strand
CCCCTATCCTCCCGCCAGTAGCGCGCTCGCAAGGCGACACGTGACCAAAACGCGACACGCCTAAGCGAGGCTGCGCTCACCGCTCTTCCCATCCGCCCCCTGCACCGTCTCAACCTGGGCAAGTCAATAAACACCACGACCAGACCCACCTGGCACCCACTGCAGAGAGAGAGCGCGTGCGGCGGAGCGAGCCGCGGCGCTCTAACCGCTGCTCTGCTCAACTCTGCTCAACTCCCCAAGCCCCCCAAGCCTCAAGGGTCAAAGAGAGAGTAGCGGAAGAAGCACGACAAAGTAAGAGAGAGAGAGAGAGAGAGAGAGAGAGAGAAAAGACTCAGAGCTATCCGAGGCCCAGCCCCCCCGCAGCCGCTGCCACGTTACGGAGCACCTCGGACAAGTCAACAAAACAAACAAACAGCCCCGTAGCCGGCCGTGGAGAGCAGCTGCACCTCTTCACCTCTGCACCTCTGCACCTCTGCACCTCTGCACCTCTGCACCTCTGCATCTCTGCATCTCTTCACCTCTTCACCCACCCCGGCTGTGTGGCTCGGGTCAGGTGGGGTAGATACGCGCAGCGCCAGGGTGAGGGGGACGGGGAGGAGGATGTGCCGTTATAGTATTTATTGTTATACCTCGGACGACTCGCCTCGGGACGTCGAGCGCTTGGCTGGCCTGCTGCACGAGCTTGTTGGCAAGCTGTCGTTGGCGTCGGTGGCCCAGCGCTTGCTGCGTTGCGGAGCGCATAGCAGGTGCCAGTCCAGACCAGGCCAGGCCAGGCCAGTTTCACCGTGGTCCCGGAGGGGATCCTCCCCCCCCCCAAGATATAGGTAGAGATATGGATATAGATATGGACATGGATATGGAAAATCGGTATATATATCTGGCTCGCTCCCTCGTTCCCCTTCCTCCTCGATCCGTTGCCCGTTTCCGTCATCATACGATTACTGTCACTCTACTCTCACTCTCACGCCTCCCCAGTCTAACCCCCTACTCTCGCACTTCCTTCTCCCATACGATACCCCACGACACCCCACTCGGCCATCACAATTCATCTTCTCCCCCATCTCCTCTACCAGTACAGACAGGATGGCCGCCGCAGTCCTCCAGCCTCTCCAGGGTCTCTCCCTCGATCGTGAGATCATGGCCCCTTCCCCCATCTCTCCCAACGCATCCAGACACGGCCGTAGCAGGCACGGTGGAAGCGTCGCCAAAAACACCAAAGGGCGCGGCCGCGGGTACAGCGTTGCCGACGATCGCGGGACCACCATCTCCAAGGCCCTGGTCTGGCTCCTGAAGCGAACGATCGAGGAGGGCGAGGAGCAAGAGGGCGAGGAGAAGCTCGTAGCCGACTCGGAAGGCTGGGTCGACTGTGCAGAAGTCGTGAGTTGCCCGTCCTCCAAAAATAGATCCCTGCATCCTGCAACATCCCTAACACGACACAGCTCCAACGGCCAAACCTCTCTTCCCTCCAACTCCAATTCCCCGAACTCAGGCAGCTCGTCGAGTCCCCCGCCTCCAAGTCCCGCTTCGGCCTGAAGCTCAAGCCAGACGCCGAGGAGGAAGACGACGACGACGACAGCGAAGAAGCCGCCCCCTCCAAATACCTCATCCGGGCCAACCCCACCCCTGCCGGCCCAGCATCCCCCACCTCCGCCGCAACCCCCAAATACACACCCATCACCAGCGCCACCGAAGACCTCCCAGACTTCATCGTCTACGAGACTTCCTACGCCAACTACCCCCTCATCCTCGCTTCCGGAAGCATCAAGCGAGCTGGTGGCCAGGCCGTTCTCCAGTTCGCCACGATCAAAGTGCAAGAGGATGGCTCCGAAGTCAGAGCTCCCAAGTCGGACGCCGATGTCTCCATCCACATCAACCTCCGCCAGATCATGGAATCCGAGCCAAAGATCCGCTGGGCCCGCACTGACGCCGGGAACGTCGTGACCGAAGGCGATGCCAACGGCGGTGTTGCCAAGGTGAACTGGAAGAAGGTCGTGGCTCGTAGAGCCGACATTGGCGTTCTGTTCGAGGATGGAGAGGTCAGGAAGGAGGTCCCCATCGGCCTGAGAGGGAAGGGCGTGAAGCCCAAGAAGGGTGGAAAGGGCAAGGGCAAGGGGGCTGCGAAGGAACTGAAGGCTCGGGGCAGTGACGACGAGGACACTGCAAGTGATTAGATGATTTTTTGTATCACCAGCACTCACAGGCAGGGCTTGATGTCCAGCACTTGATAGCCGACGATAGAATATGCCCGCTTATAGGTAGCGCGACAGGAACTGTTGTGGCAGCGGCCAAAGCTGTAGACCAACCAAACGCCGCTTTATTCCAAGGTATCATCCGTATCATAATTCGTCGTCACCGTCTTCATCCTCTGTCTCAATGTCCGCATCGGCGACAATCCCATTGATTTTCGGCCCCTCGGTTGCGTGACCTGTGGCTTCGACTTTGGCGACCAAACCGAGAGCAGCGTCCAAGTCCGTGGAGATATCGTCACCCGAATCCATTTCAGCAGCAGTCCCACCTATATGCGTCTTGTCAAGGGGGCTCATACCAAGCTCCGTTTCGGCCAGTCTCTCTTGACGCTTTAGATAAAACCTCTCGAGACAATATGTTCGTTGCTTTTGCGTCCAGCCCTCCACCACAAATGCAAATTCCGTCGCGTTGGCAAACCCGAATTCCTTGGCCATCGTACAGAATTGCCGTGCCATAACATCGTTTGGCGGGTTGTATTGGTACTGGATGCTGCCAGGATCTCGATCTTGCGAGTTAGAAAACAGTCGCTGCTCTCCGTACTCGATGTCATTGCCTGTTTCTATGGCACGACGACTAAGTTCCGCCTCGACTTTGGACGATCCCACTACTTCAGAGTTTTCATGAGTGTACTCGACTCCCGCAGATGCGAGGATGGCTTGAATCGGGTCTGTCTTCGGCCGGGGCTTCGTCTTGTTCTTCTTCAAATCGCCGTCTTCGACGAGAAGAGCTGCGAGCTGACTCATTGCGCCGTCGCCATCATCATCTTCGACATGCAGAGGATTTTCCTCGTCGTTCGCTGCGTCTTCCGCGTTGAAATCCAAGATTTGTATTCCTCTTTTGGCTTCGGCCACGTTGGTCTTGTTTACGATATCTCGAAGAATGATATTGCCCGTGTGGAAGGTAAGCAAATTTTCGAGTCCGAATATCTCGCCCTTCTGAGTCCTGACGTTTTGGATACCCTTGAAGTATCGACGCTCGGTTGAGGCAGTATACCCAATGTTCGCTTGCTGCTGCTTGTATATCTGCCGGGCGTATACAATTTCTTCGACCGTTCCAGCAGAGACCAGACGATAGACCTCGACGTCTCGCAACTGTCCAATACGGTATGCTCGGTCTTGGGCCTGCAGGTCGTAGCTAGGATTCCAGTTTGGATCGAAGATCACAACTTTATTAGCGCTGGTAATATTCAACCCAACACCTGCCAGAGTTAGAAGAAGAATATACGATGATGAGAAGCACGCCTTACCTCCAGCTTTTGTCGATATCAAGAACACGAACTGGTTGGGGTCCGAGTTGAAATCGTCGACTGTCTTCTGTCGCTGTTCGTTTGGCATGGAGCCGCTCAAGAAGCTGACGCTATAAGCGGTGTTGTTGAACAAATACCGAAGTAGCTCAAGCAGTTTGACACTATGCGAAAAGATGAGGACCTTATCTCCTTGCTCGTGCCAATGCTTCAGGAGCTTTTTCAAGATCAACCACTAAAAGGACAGACGTGAGCGAGGCGATTCGCGGCATCAATAGAATCTTGTACCTTTCCACAATATTCCGGATTAGATAGCATGGCAATGTTCCCCCGATATGCGTACAAGTTATCCGCATGATCAGGGAGCATCTCTCTAAGGGAAGCCAAGTCTCGTTCTCGTTTCTCGGGTGGATCCTTGTCTTTCGGAAGCAAGATAGCGAGATGATTACTTAGTTTTTGCAGGATGCTGATGACTGGAAAAACCATTGCCTGTATGTGGATCAGCCTCTAGGTTAAATCCACATGATATCAGAGCTTACTTTCCAACTGGTGTTGGAATCAGGCAGCGTTTTATAGCAGCACCAGCCACGCTTGCCCCTCTCCCCACAATCACATTCCTCGGACGAAAACTTCACGGCTTCAACGATATCGCTGACGAGAAAATGCTCATAGGCCTGTTTTTGGAGATTTGTTAGGGGGCAGAATACTACTTTGTCAGTCTTCTTTGGGAGTTGATGGGCGATGAGAGACTTCATGCGGCGCAAAAAGAATTGTGGCAGCAAATTATCCCGCAGCTTTTCTGCAGTCTGTCTTGCTTGCTTGAGCTGATGGTTGGTACAATCGTGGCTACGTAGGTTAGCAAGATTAGCACAAATAAATAAGGGAGCAGGGGCACCTACGACTGGCCCATCTTCAGGGGCTCGCAGATACTGCTTACCCAGGTTGACAACGGTCCAAATCTTCCAGGGTTGGTCCAGTTGAGCAGAGTCCACAACTCTTCGTACTTGTTTTGGATCGCAGTTCCAGTCAGCCCAATCCTACATAATGCGTTGATGCCATTCATAGCCTGAGTAGTGGCGGAGGAGGGTTCCTTGAGCTGATGGCATTCGTCGGCAACTACACAATCCCACTTCACGGAATTGATGTCGTCCATATGGTTCCTGTATGTACTGTATGTTGTTATAACAACCTCCAGACGCCCTGATTTCGCAGCTCCACAGACTGCTGCTTTCTCTTTAGGAGATCCATGGAATATATCGACATGCCACCAGCCCCATCTCGCCAGCTCGCCCTTCCAATTTTCCATCAGCGATCCTGGGCACACGATCAATACCCGCGGGTACCATGGCTTTTTAGGTGCTCTCCTCATGTGGCGCATTCGCTTCGCGTCTCGTTCATCACCAGTCTTCCCAAAGGCAGCTGTCAGAAAAGCAGCGACCTGAACCGTTTTTCCTAAGCCCATGTCATCGCCCAGGATGCCCCCTGGCCCAGTTAGTAAACATCACCAGAACATTGTGTGTGGCGCTTGCCCTTCTGATAGACAAACAATTCATGCAAGAAGCCAACACCAGTAACCTGATAATCCCTCAAATATCGCGCGACAGAGGCGGGTATGACTCCCGCTGAGTGTGGCAACTCGATGTCCTCGTACTTGCGCGAAGTCTCCATGGATGGTGGGAAATCAGGCCGTTCCGCCAGCTCGGCAAGGCGCTCATCGTCGGAGAAGTCTATATCATCGTAACGCGGGGGTACTCTTAGACTCGCCTCGTGGTGTTTCTCATAGTTTCGATCAAAGTCCCGCCGGCGCTTTTTGATATACTCGGGTATGCCCTCATTCAAGAGCTCATAATCGGATGCGTCTCCCCAAACCCTCTCCTTTTTCCTCTTCACGGAAGGCTCTCTATGCCTCGCCTGCTTCCTGGTCTCCAGAATTTCTTTGGATTTAGCCTTCAGCTTCTTTTTCGTTGCTGCGACCTTCTTTCTCTTCGCAGTCTTCCTGTTTTTGAATCTCTCGTAGACGTCGTCGTCGTCATCCGACAGTACGACCAGTTCATCTGCCTTGCGTTTCCCCTTATCGAGCTTGGGAGGTTTTGGGTCGGTACTCTCGGTACCGGAGTCTGTATTTGAGTCGGATGTGCACTGAACAACAACTACTGCTTGTTAGAGAACCGTCGACAGTAGGGGCACAAGTGGTTAACAAACGATCGATATACTCATGGGCGCGCATCAAAGCCCCTCCTGCTCTGCGCGGCAGCGAGGCGACTTCGTCTTCTTCTCCAGTGTCTTCCGCATTAGAACTATCCACGTGTGCCATGGATAGTTGTGGCCTGACTCCACGGTATGTGTTAGTGACGGTGGACGTATCATCCATCGTCGCGTCACGAAAGATACACGATGTCAGGCGCACGGATCGGAGTGAATTGGTAAGCCCGATCGAGACCAGCGACCAATAACAGCAGAGGCTAAGGTTATACCTCTGTAAGCACAAGTAGACTGATTGCTTTTAAACTCGATCCCAGCCAAAGCTTGTCCCTTTGCCTCCTTTACTATGACGATACTTCTTTCTCTGTATTTTCAATTTTCATTTTCTGTATCTTGTTTTTTTTTGTCATTTTGTTGCAGACTCGGCCACGGCTTAGAACATGGGAACCGTGACAGCACAGACCTAGCCTGGACAATTTAGAGTGTCGGGGAAATCAGGACGTTCATTTGTTGTAATAAAGTACGTGTTTTTCAAATTGGTTGACTCTGATTTGAAGTGTCTTTCCCCTATGCCACAGATATTTAGCTATTATCGCTCGCTCCGACATGTATTGATTTCCCTTTCTCTTCTAGGGGATTTCCGTTCATCCCATTCATTCGCATCATCTATTCGTGAACCTGCAGGTCCCCCTCAATTCCGGATATCGTTGCTGGAACGATTTGTTCAAACTCCAATTTGCTTCATGTTCCAAGTGGCGCATAAACGCATCTGTTATCCTCACTTCTTCCCCAATTAACACAAGAATGTCATTTTCCCCATAAGGCCAATTCAAGTTGATAGCCGTTCGCCAGAGATCCCTGAACTCTTCTGTTGCATACTTATCCTGGTTGTCAATCACAGTGTTCCGCATCTTACCCCAAGTCAACTGTATGCCAGGTCAGTAAAACTGACTCGCAAGGTCAACGTGGGATGACTCACTAATGACATCCATAAGGGATGCGCAGTAGCCAGCTGCGAGGCCACTGGGTAGAACCATTCCGGCATATTCCTCCATGTTTCCATCGTCGGCCAGATCTGCCATTGGAAGAAACGATATACGAGATACAATGAGGCCACTTTTGCGGCAAGAGATGGGTATTGAAGCCGCTGGAATACGTTTGATATGACAGAAGACACAGGATGGACCTTGTTGGACATATCTGGGTTGATCAAAGCTCTAAGATCCGGATGGAATGGGCCAATAAGTAAGCCTCCAAACGTACTTTCACAGGCCAGACCTTTTTGACGTCGCAGCAAGCCGAGCAAAATGCTATCCACTGGGCCATCGGGTACCGTAAAACGAATAGGAATCTCCCAAGCTGCAAGACCTGGCTGATTGGCGAGGACGCTTTGTTGCCTTACATAAGTCGGCCTATTATTCTGTTGCGGCATCTGCGACGCCATTCTAGCATTCTTGAAGTTGGCTGTCAACGGGTGGCAAGCTGAAGGAGACATCACAACACCTTTGGTATCCCTATTAGCCATCGATGAGTCGCCGACTGGAGACAAAGGCTGACTTGTCAACGGCGAAGAACCAATCCCAGCCGTACCCCCAATAATCTTGACCGGCCCGTGACTTGCCGGCAAACCTGTCTGATGTATCAGCAAGAGGATAATGCAATTTTCCCAGAGTGATACACACCACATCCGCCATGCGGATATGATCTGCTTCTCGCAAACTCTGGTCGGGAAGCAAAGCCGCCTCTCCGAACAGGTACTGGGATCAAAGGTGCATTCGTAACATTCGGAACGCCTGAATCCGAATTGAAGGTATCATTCCTCGTACTTCCAAGGTCCGAGAATTCAGCAGGCAGTCCTGAATGATCTGGGGCGAAGGATGACAACAAATCGCCTGCACTGGAAGCTGGATAGGTCGGGAGTGACCCACCAGGCCCAGTTACTGAAATTGATGGCGAGCTCCAACCCGGAGAATATCGCATCGGAAACTGGTCTTCTAAGCCGTCCGTTCCATATCGTGCTTGATCTCATAACCGTCAGTTTAGGTGAACAGATTATAGGTTTCTTCACCCCCTGCTCTCTGGTCACGGGACACCGCAGGGGTTAGATGACTCCAGCCATGACTGACAGGGCGGGATAACTCGTCTGAGTGCATCACATGCACAAGGAAGTCCGTGTTGACTTACACGGCGTAGAGCCTATTTCTGGAGAAGAAGCTACACTGCCATCCGACCGTCCAAGGAGCTCCCGCAGCCGCCTCAATTCCTCTTCCAGCTCCGCATTTCGCCGTTTGATCTGCTCAAAATTCCTGGCATCCTTGTCGTCTGACAGATCGCGAATTCGCTGCTCCAGTTCTTCGATGTGGGTTTTAGTCCTCTGGCGAATTGACCTCTGAGCTTCGCGATCGTTCGCTCGTTTCCGGGCGAGTTGCTCCGGCGTCAAAGATGCAACACTTCGGGTCCCAGCACGAGATGCTAGCTTTGTTAGATTACTTTGGGACACTCCTGGCTGCGAACGGGGATCTGCTGAGGCATGCGCGCTCTGGTCATACCTCTGCGTTTTGGACCAGCCTTGGAACCCGCTGAATCCCCATTGTCTATGGATTCTCTCGGGTCGAGATTTTGAGGGCGACAATCGGCCATGATATCCAGGCGGGCGGGCTGTGCTTGACCAGTGTAAGCCGAGGACGGTAGGTGGCCTTTTATTTTTGGCGGCAGGACGAGGAGGATCTGGGCTGGCGGAGAAAAAATGCGGGATATGGGCGAAGAGATGTGTACAGTAAGTGAAGACCTTTCAAATTATATCGTAAAAGAGGATCCGTTTATTAGGTGGACACAGGAAGAATGAATTTCCCGCCTGGCGATCCGATAACATGAACTTCCCTCTAACAAGGGGGGGGAAGACTTCCCATTTAAAGGACAATGTCCCAGCGGAGAGACTGGAAGAAAGGTATCGCGGCCTCGGACAATACTGCGATCTCCAAAGTTCATTGGCTGGTTCAGTTTGAGTAGCGGATGCTCTTCAAGTGGCAAGTGTCAACGAACTTTAGCTTAGGTTTGTGGAGGTCTGGAATGCGGACTGCTATGTCCTTGCCAGGGCCCAGGAGTTGGACAAATGCTGCACTATACGGATTGAGGATAACGTAGTGGAATCGCCAAATTTAGACTTTCCACTAGCCACTGTCACAAAGTCAAACCCGCCTCGCCTGAATTTCGCTACGACTTGGACCGAGAGGTGAAGTCCAGTCCATCCCGTTGCCTTACGTACAGTGGTACTCGGATTTCTCCAGGACGGAAGTCAAGGCTGAAGTGGCTGCGATCATATGGGCCAGCCGGCGGTGCACCTGTATCGAGGGTGTGTTGCGTCTTCGTCGCTACCTACAATGACGCCTCTTTCAAATGACTGAGTAAAGCCTATTCTATCTGAGGCTTGAACTGTGCGTGGAGGGGTACTGTACAGAGTCGTTAATATACATGGTAGCCTCGAGCAAGGTTATAATATGGAGCAGCGGGTAGCTTGCTGGGTTGGTCCTTGGATCTGCAAAGCTTTGTTGGAACATGCACACACCTGAATCTCAGCCTCTCCCTCCCCTTTCCCCCTCTCCCCTCCAGGACCCCGAATTCTGTATCGAGAGTAGGCTCTCACCGTACAGTACCTGCTATATGACCCCAGCTTCAGGCCAAGCCACCATCAACTATACCACACCGTGTTCTTCATTAGCTTAGAGTTCCGGATGATCAAACATGTAGTGAAAGGCAAAACAAAAGCACTACTTGTTTCAACTGCAGAACCGCGAACTGACACGGCACGGGGACGGGGAATCCCAGCGGCGCTCGAAGCTCGTCCCGCGAGCTGGCTTGCGCGCTTGTCCGGCTACCTCACGAGAACTGACTCGTAAAATCAAACATTGTTACTGGGGAAGTTGAGAAACTGGTACGGTATATTGAAAGCCATGTCAGCCTTGCGGTGCCGAATCCTAAGCAATTTCTGGGTTTTCGCTTTTCACCGCCGAAACTAACTCCTCCATACCACCAACGGAAGTGGGCCCCTCATAACCTCGTGGAGGGAGCGCCCATGAGGGTAGAGGACTGAGATAGCTCCAAGATCCTCCTGCGTCCTCGTATCGAAGGCTATGCAGCCACAGAGCGAGTTCCTGCTCACCAGGGTCGGTATACAGTGGTGTCTGGCAAATGTCGCAAAGCTCTCCTGACATCTTCTCGGCTTTTTTCTTGTTGTATTCATCCACCATCTCATCATGGTATGCTACAGCATCTGCGACCTCTGATTTCCCCATGCGCGAGAGGCGAGTTACAATATCCTCGTCTGTGTCCTGGGAAGCGTCTGCGTCATTGGCTCCTAAATTGTCACCCCAGATACGTCTGTTGCAATATATCGGATCATTTTCGATCGGATGACCAAGAAACTGCAAATGAACCCGAAGCTGGTGTGTTCTCCCAGTGACTGGGAGACACCTGACAATGGAATAGCCTTCACCAGTACCGGACCGTACTTCGTCGGCTCCGGCATGTTGTGGCGGTTCCCTGTTGGTAGTAGGCGGGTAGTACGCAAGCTTCTTGAATACGGTACGGGCCGTCTTTCCATTCGCCCGAACTCGGTTGAGGCCGAGTTTAGGGGAAATTTGCAGAATCGACTTATCACATACAACCTCGCCATCTGGGAATTCGCCCTTCACTCTGGCAATGTACTCCTTCCTGACAGTTCTCTGGGTGATTTGTTTGCTCAGGTCTTCTGCGGATTTTGCATGCTTCGCAATAAACATGACTCCACTAGTCAACCTGTCGAGTCTGTTACACGGTAGGGGATTCCAAGCATGCCCTCGTTCTGCCCTCATTATCTCCACGACCGAGTTGTAATTGTAACGACCAGCGGGATGTACTGGGACCCCAGATGGCTTGTCAATGACAATCATGTCCTCATCCTCGTGCAGAACGGTAATAGGCAAAGCGGTGACAGGAGGCTCATGTCGATGAAGGGTATGGGAAATAATATCCCCATTTTTGACCAAGTGTTGTGTTGTGGGTACGGGCTTGCCGTTGACCGTGACAGCTCCACGCTCTATGGCATCTTTCTACGCTTGTCAGTCAAGAGGTCAACATACCTCTCCGTGACTTACATAATACTCTAGCGGTCTGTCTCTAAACTCGCTCGAGAAAATATCTAGCAGTTCTCGCCCGCGCCATCTCTCTTTACAGTAGGTGTTGTAAGTGAAGTGGTACGGTGCGACCCGCCTAAGACCGTTCTCGAGGAAGTACGGCCGGGGCCATGGATCGCAGGGGGTGGTCACCACACGCGGCGGCTCCTGGAGTGGTTTCTTTTCTATCAGTGGAGGGTAAGTTGTCGCAGTCGGTGGGGGGGCTTCGACGAGAGCCATTGTGGACTGGATCGTAGCGCGCCGACGAGCGAGCAACGCTGCGATCCTGGCCGATGGAGCCAGCGAGTCTCCTCTGGTTGTGTTTCGCCTCGCGAGGCGGCTTACTCGTCAATCCTGGTGTGCAAATCCAAGGCAAGGTCCGTACGGAATTCCCTGGTCGAGTTTTTCGCTGTAGGGCGGATCGTCCATGCGTTGCAGTAGAAATCCTACAACGCATTCTCGTATTTTCCAGGTTCACCAATATTCGACGGCTCTGCAGCACTAGCGGCCGAGTGGCACTAGTTAGTCTCTGGCAGCAGCGGGGAGTCACTGGGGTTCTTTCATTGCATCATGTTCGACCACTCCCTTTTTCCCCCGAGTACGGTGGATCAAGACATGGGCAGAGATCCGCTGAAAGTTAAGAAATTCTATCACGGTAATTGTCCAGAAAATCAAGCGAAGCAAGCCAATCGCGTTAACCATTATGAATTGCACAAGCCCACTGTTTACGTAAATGGCTATCTGGTATTATCATACATGATTCCGCGGACAGCGCTTCGCGTACACGGAAAATTTCCCGCTGTTTGCCTTGTCACATTAATCAAGTTACGAAGTACGAGTGTACACTTGTTCCCCGGTAGTGCAATCCTCCTGTTGGGCCTATTCCGTAGACGGTGGATTGAATGGCCGATTAAAACCCACTTGAAAGTTATTTTTTGGTGGGAGTAGCCGCCCGCCTCAAACCTTGGGAGATAGATAGCTGTGGTTTGTTGATGTATGTTTGTATTTTTTTCGCAGATAACAGGTCGTACACTTCATAATTTCTCGATTGTGCGGCTTCTAGGATTTGTTCATAAAACTGCTCTAGTTTATAACTCTTCAGTTTCCTCATATACTGTCTACGAAAAGAAAAACTGGCAGGAGTATTGCGGTACGGGCGCTCGAAAATGAAAAGGAGTTGTTGGTCAGGCCCGCTACGACGAAAGGCGATCAGAATATCGGCCCACCATACTCGAGAAGGAAATCTAAAGCACTAGTCCAAAGCCTGTAAATATCTAAAGCTTTGATACTTTGGCTAAACCTCAAGGTTTCAGCGTTCCGCTTACTTTCCTTGTGGGTTCCGTACCGGTATCGATATTCACGTGAATGAAGTCGGGTACTTGATCAAAAATGCATATATTGTTAGGTCTGTAAAGGGTTCTATCCAGGGCTGAGTTGGTACCTTTGTACCCCTGAATCACCTCCCTCTTGTATTCCTCCTAGCCTCGTACGAATATACCACCGAGGTCCTCGGGCTGTGCGGCCCTCCGAAGTCCCTCTGAAACCCCTCCGATCGCATATGATATGTCACTACAGGATGATCCTAGGAATGAAGGGAACGGGCGTCCTATAGGAATCTGCGTACCAACATTCCTGAATACTCAAAATGCTTACTTTCAGTGCATATCTGGCCTGGTTTTGATCCGCTGTACTCGAAACATGGAAAAGAAAGGAAATCGAGAGAATGACGGAGATGGAGAGTAGACAACATCCAGGCAAACACATAGCCGGTTCGGTAAAGGTGCTGCCGAATCGATTTCATGGGATTGGCCTCCATAGTCCATAGTTTTCCCAAGCATATTTTCCTCTTGCCTGAACAGCTAGACAGACACTAAAGAAGTATTTCTAACCTTAAAGACGCACTTCAAACCACTGTTGGAAGCTGAAAATACCCCCCTTTACCCCCGCAGAAGATAGATTGAAACCTCCATTTATTAAACTCTTCAATAATTTAAAGTACAAACTCTAGAAGCCGCATGACTGGAAGACCAACCGGCGCATGATGGAAAACAGCCCACTTGTACTTTTTCTCACGGCTCAAAGCGTTCGGGCTTCTCTGAAAGTCAGATGTCTTAATTCGTAAAAGGTTTACATTACTTGTACTTCGTACAGGGCGTAATAATCTGAGGTTCCCTGTCTGTGCATACTAGATTCTTGGCAATGCTGCTTTTATTAAATTCCTTAGTATTTTATATAGCCACCTTTTGCGTTAATTACTGCTTTATATCTATTTGGCATTTCCCTAATCAAATATCTAATTATCTCAACTGTTATTGATTCCTAAGCTTCAAGTACCCCCTGTCGAAACCCCTGCACAAAAGAAAGTTCTAGTATAGCGCATAGACAGAAAACCTCAGATTATTTCGCCATGGACTAAGTAAAAGGGTTACATTACTTGTGGTAGGGGTAAATAAGCCGCTACCCTATAAGTGGATGTGATTCTTGAGGATTCGGGGGAGGTCAATGCACACACGCTGTCCTCCAATCGGTGAACGAGCCTCGCATGCTGCTTTATATGACTTCTACTTTGTTTTCAGTACGATTATCATTAGTTAACATGTCTCAGTCATCACTTGATTTCCCTACTGGGATTGGATGAAAGACTATATTCAAGAGAAATACCCTGATATTGATCGGTCTTTTTTACGCTTCTGGGAAGCTGTATTTGGGGCTTGGAATGTAATCACAGATGAACCAGCAAAAGTGCTGATTGGGACTATGCAAGAGTGTTGTGATGCTGTGATTGCAGCAGAAGGTAGACATACAAAACACTAGGAAAATAATGAATTCTACATAGCTAGAGCAAAAGCAGCATGATCCACGTGAGTGGCAAAGAGTTTGTGGAGCCTTTTCATGGTAGGGATTTATTTATTCCTACAACAAATAGTTCCTTGGATCCCCCGTCTGTGGGGAAGGAAGAGGGGTACTCCCTTTTGTTATTCAAATATAACTTCGGTGGCAAACCCGCTTACTGATTTCTTACAACCACTCCAAACATGAAGTCGTGGTTTAGACTTTGAGACATTTATCTTTCAGCTCAAATCCTAAAAGCTGACTGGCTAACGAAATAGCCAAGCTGATGTTTAAGCCGTCTTAGCTCCAGAATCTATTCGTTAGCTCTTGTTGAATTGATTAGGAAAAAAGTGTAGATTTACAAGTGAGATTTACATAGTCCATGGGGAAATAATTTGAGGTTTTCTATCTGTGCGCTATACTAGAACTTTCTTTTATGCAGGGGTTTCGACAGGGGGTATTTAAAGCTTAGGAATCAATAACAGTTGAGATAATTAGAGATTTGATTAGGGAAATGCCAAATAGATGTAAAGCAGTGATTGACGCAAAAGTTGGCTATATAAAATACTAAGGAATTCAATGAAAGCAGCATTGCCAAGAATCTAGTGTGCACAGACAGGGAACCTCAAATTATTACACCCTGTACGAAGTAGATTGAGAGTACTTCGTACAGGGAGTAAAGACCAAAGGTCTAACGTCTATGCGCGCTAGATAAATGGCAATGCTGCTTTTATTATTTACTCTAGTATTTCGCGTGGCTTCCTCTAGCTGCGATCACTGTTTTATATTTATCCAGCATTTCCCGAATTAGCTCTTTGAACCGTTTAGTTAAAATCGACTGAAAAGATTTAGTAAAGCTTCTTGTAGCCTTGAATGCAATCTATACACTTTGGGGTAGTTTTTCTTAATATAACCCTTTATTTCGTCCTGTACAGTCTTAACAGGGGTTAAACTTGAACTATTCCAAGGCTAGAAGATAAGGGTAGTTCTAATTGCTTTAAAGACTAATTAAGAATGCTTAGAAGCGTGCCCCTTTGCCTTATCTTATGAAGAGTAAAGCTTGGGACACTCTAATACTTCGTACTATAGCTAATCATTCTAGGCCGTGGACTCTAGATACTTGGCAATGCCGCTTTTATTTTCTATCTTCGTATTTCATATATGCTCCTTTACCATCAATCACTACCTTATATATTCTTCGCATTTTTTAGATTAACTCTTTAATCCTTTTATTTGAAGAGCTGTCTCATTTTGGGTAAAATTGGCGTTAAAATAAAGCGTATCATAGCGTGATCGTTTTATGGAGGGTATCGTCCAAGAGTCTATTTAGCGTAGGTATACTGAATACAGGTTCTATAACTAAAGGGTTGATTTTCAGTGTAAAAAGCGGCGAGTTAACCTTGTTATAAGCTAAGTGGGACCCCGTTGTCAAAGCCCCTATCGTTTGGAATTGCGCATAGACTGCGTTTATGGAATAATTACCATAAGCACCACGTAAATCTCTCGATCGTCTCGTATTATTCATTTGCGTCGAGTTTTGAGTATAGGTATTTGAAGTAGTCATTCCATAACGATTTCATATGATTTAGATACTAGAAGCGGCATATTTGCATACTGAAATCATTAGTAGTATCCCCTGGTATGATCCCCTGCTGAACGAGTCTTCTAGCACTCCGCACAGTCGCCAAGTCTTTGATCTTTTGGGCCTATACATAGTAATAATCGTTGTTTTACGAGTAATTACCCTCCCCTCGTATATGATAGGGTGTAGACCGGTGCGGTTTAACCCATAATGTCCTTGCAAAAAAGGAATGGGGCATGCTTATGCTCTGTTGGCTAAGCCTGCAACGAAGTATACCTGCTTTTTTTACTATGGTCCAGCGGGTGGTATTAATGCATGTGAATTGCGATAGAGAGATATGAGAATTCTCAGTCATGGAATAGGAATAACGCACTCAACACATTCTTTTGCTCGAATATATATAGGAAGCGAATGTTAAGAATATCAGTATTTAGTGGTTCTATACTTAAATTGAGCACGATAATGAGCTTCTGTAGATCATTAAAAGCTCAGCGACATGTTTTCGATATATGAAGTAAATAATAAGTATGAATCAAGAACGGCGACTACTTAACACCCTTATACAGTGTCTCTTACGAACCTGCAGACTCTTTAAGAGTTTGCAAAGCCAAGATTAAGTCCTTTCGACTCAAGATAATCAGACCCTGAGTCCAATGAAGCTAGAAATTTTAAAAACGTCGAAATGAAAATTTTTCTTTCAATTATATCACCTTTTTATAAATAATCTATACTTTCGACCTATGATTGCGTACTTCGGGATTATTCAAATATACACCTGTGACTAGGGCAAAGGCTTAATAAAGGATATGTAGAGGAAAAGAATAGGTTATATTACACAAGGAAAAGGTAGAGGAGAGGAGAAAGGATACATTTCAATAGTTTTATGTAAATTCGATAAGAAGGGTTATAATCAAAAGCTGCCGACGACTATTACGACGCTTAATACAGTTAAATAAATAGCCGCTATTGATATAAAAGGCTAAGTTTAAATAGAGAAATTAAGGCGACTCTTCTTTATTAAGATACCTTTTAAAAATAAACTCGGCTAGGACTTAGAAGGAATAATTGTTAGCTAAGGTACAGGTTCAACTTTTACCTATGGAATTAGGTATCATATATAATAGCCTTAATAGTAAAGACATAAATAGTTATGAGGCTAGTTTCTCGTTATGAATAAGTCCGACTATGGCGTTTTTAGCTCGTACTAGATAGTTCGGAACTAAGATAGCATATCGAAAAGAGAAAAGTTGAAGTTAAGATAAAATCATTTAGGTATTCAAAGCATTGTCACAATATACTACTTGATTAACCTCAGCTCCGGTTGTATCTCCGGCCGAGGGGTATTGGTACTTATCCACGGTACTACCGTAATTTCGAATACGGTAGATCAGAAATGGGGGCGGAATCCACTACAAAGCAAGATTTCCGACTATTTAAAAAAGGAAGCGAAGCCTGCCGAATGCCGTTGAACCCTAATCTTAACCAAGTATCCCTGCGTTAACGATTTGTAGATTTTTCGTTTCGAAGTGTATTTTCCCCCCTAGCTATATGGTAGATAGGGTAGATGAGGTGAGTTTTCTAGCGATCTAGATCTGTGACATCTGATTCTCGAAGTATATTCTTCCCTTCCCGATAGGAGGATGGCAATCGGGGGTCCTTCCGAACCACTATACTCGAAATACGAAGTAGCATAGTAAACACCACGGGGAGCACGGTGGTGCAAGGGGCTGATACGTGCCGCATTACTATGAAGCCTTCAACATAACTCTAATCCCAACGCCCTGAACTTGCAACCTTAACCTTTTACGATTCCCCCCTGGCTTAGGTGCTTAATTCTTGGCTCCTGTCACCGCCCAATCTCGAGTATTTACTAGGTACTTGGTACATGCCCGAAACAATGTAAAGCCGCTGTCTGTGCGCCATTCTAGAGGCGGCTCTTACATACAAAGGGTACTACTCATGAAATAAGCAAGATGATGCGCCGCTTTTTATACTCTAGGTCAAGGCTCTTCTTACGGAGTCATTTTTCAGTATACCATTACCCAAGACACTTACAAAACAGACTTCTCGAGACCAACAATTACTCTGTCATTTGGGGAGCTGCCAAGAGATATCGAGCAGTGATTTTGGCAGAAGGAGGCCATACAGAATACTGGGTAGATTGATAAAAGCAGCTCTGCCGAGTTACCAGCGTGCACGCCCAGGAATTGTACGTTACTCGCCCATGGTTCGAAGAATGTAAACAGGGTGGGATTGTACTCCGTATCAAGGGTAATTGATTCCGGAGTTCTAGACCGTGCGTGTAGTTATAAAAGCTAGATACTTGGCAGCGCTGCTTTTTATTATTATAGGGTCAATCGATGAGATAAAGCGTACGAGACCTGATTAAGAGTAAGATCTAATAGAAGAGTAATACTGGATCGAGTCCAGCTAGCGTTCAAAAAGAGAGGGTGATATTGTAATCGTTGATCGCGAGGCGTTGTCTTAGGGTCTTTGGTACAGGTACACTCCATGTGGGCTACATGTCAAATTGCAGAGATTTGGATCTGTAAAGCAGCGGGTTCACATTTGAGTATTATTGCGTATACCCCTAGTTCAGTACCCTTTGAAAGTCGAACCTCCTATGGTATCCTAGAATCGTGCACAGACGCCAAATCCGTACTCATTCTACCTTTGTACGTAGTACAGTGCTACTGTATCTTGTAGAAGAACTCAAATTCCAAACCCCTAGCCCGAGCTTTTCAATCCTAATCTATTACCGTGGTACAGCGGTTATTTTTGACCCATGCCAATAAGGGGTCAATGAGGGTGTCAGTAAGGGGGGAAGAAGGGCGAGGCCTGGGAACTCGAACCTTAACCCCTTGTAATTCTTGGATACCTGAATAACAGTTAACGTAGAAAGGCATGTGACCTTTCCAAGGCATCCTTATCCAGTGGCGAAGAGTTCTTTCATTAGGATTCTTCGCGTGCTATCGTTGGGTTGCAGGGAACAAGGTCGAGTACTTGAAAATCATGGGGTAAAAGACACCCGCTACACCATTGTAACCTACTGATTATAGAATAGGTACGATACCGCTGAAGTTATTGACCATGCCCCTCCCCCCTGCTTTATTCTTTCTCCTTCGCTGTTGATTTGATCTGATTTGATCTGACACAGGCTGCACATATGGACCTTGGAATTTCCAGGGCCGGTGAGTTGTTTCGACGTCGTACTTCTTCCTACTCGGCCAATGACTCTGGAACGGACATGCACACACTCGCTGTCCATTGAGAAAAGGTGGGAAACAAGCGAGTACACATACTGTATGCTGCGAGTACGACGAGTGAGATGAATACGAAATCCATCAAGTACCAGACGCCAGATCTTCGCTAAATTGAAAGAGTTGCGCTATCGGCGGGAAGCCGGTCACCGTAAGCTTCACCTATGAATCCAATGCCCTCGCCCTCGTGTGCGCGTGCCTCGATGCGATTCGCGCTCGGGGATCTGTCTTGACTTTCTTCTGCGACAGACCCATGAGATCACGATATCTTCAGGGTCCACCTGTTCCACCTGTTCTGCCCTCGTTCAGGAAAGCAACTCCAGGTCGGCCTGCAATCCCTCACTCTCGCGGAGACAGGAACATCAGCCCCGGAGCATACAGCTCGGTGCAATTCTCTGCAATCCAGGACTCGTACGTTGCAAACGCCAAAGAAGAGTAGCCGAATCTCCCTGACCCAGTATGTCTCCTCGGGAGCTCAAACAACGCAAGAGGAACGACTACGGCTACATCCTGGAGTACCGGACAAGGTGGTCGGACAATGACATGGTCAGTCAGAGACCAAGTGATTCTTCGCCAGGGCGGCTCTGCTGTCGTGGCCCGTTTTAATGCTGGCTGACTCCGAGCTGTTCGGCTTCGTAGTACGATCACATGAACAACTCCATCTACAGTACGCCACGTGACCGCAGCCGTTTCTGAGCACTGGCTAACCTCTCGTAGACTTCTTGTGAGCGCCTGTCGAGATGAATCATGAACCCACAGCTTCTGGTCACCTGATCTCTGCTACTACGCGCGAATGGCTCCACGTCTGACGCTGCTTGCACAGATACGATTCCGTCGTCAATTCGTACCTTGTTCAGGAGTGTGGTCTACACCCACCAACGTCGCGCCAGTAAGAGACCTGCTGTCCTTGATGTCCAAAGACCGGAAGCCGTGCTCAGGTTGCCTCGAATGTCGCTCGGCGAGAGATGGTGAGTGAGAATATGACTGCAGGGGACTGATGCGTTGCAAGTGCAGCCATCAACAACGGCCTCCGCGGTTCTCGGGGAGCTCTATTTTCATGTCGGAATAGCACTAGCGTGCGAGCACAATGTCTGCTCCCCGTCTGGGTTCACGTTCCGTCGACATGAGCTGATCGTTCAACACAGATATGGTCTCGTTGTTCACTCTCACGGCGACTTCTTCGGATCCATAGGCTTCCCCGCGGTGGCAGACTTGGCGCTTCGTGTCAACAAGCTCGGTAGAACCTCCGTCACGTACGAGGTTGCGCTCTTTGAGCGTGGTGTCGAGGATGTCAAGTCTGTGGGGGAACTGGTTCATGTCTTCGTGGATAGAGAGACCGGCCGGCCGGCCGCGCAAGGCATGGAGAGCAAGCTCCGGGATGGTCTGCAGAAGATCCAGGTCAAGCAATCCAAGCTCTGACTGAAGGGGACGGATTGTTTGGTTCATCCACCGTCACGTGACCGTGCTTTTCTCTGGGACCTGCCCTGATGCTTCGATAGAGCCATCACAGAGTGAGCCGAGATGCTGTCGCTCCTTCAACCAGCTCATACTGTCGCTTACTGCCTGGTGCACCACATTAAATGCTATACAGACATGATCAGTGCCACCTTTGCGTGTTCACCTTCACCTTCACCCTCGCTTAGTGAATGCCTCGCTTGCCTCCAGAAAACCGGCTGCTATTGTGGGTGATATTGATACCGCCAGAACCAAGGTTGCGATAGCGTATCGCTTGTTCGTGCTGCTGTGAATGGGATCCCATTGTGGTGGGCCTTCTACCGCGCATAAACACTCCATCTCCCGCGCTCCACGTCACTTGCAAGTTTCCTGGCACTGTCCCCACGTCCACACACACTTCTCGACCTCAGCGGTATACTATCCAGGAACCCAGCCGCCACCAGCCACCCACTTCACCACGGCGCAGACACCATGACCGTCGCGAGACCACCACCGCTCGACCCCAAGAACTGGCACAACTTGACCCTGGACAAACACCGCACCCGCTGGTGGACCGCGCCGTCACCAAGCGGTCGCCCGGCCAAAGCCCTCTTCGCCGGCCTCGCGTCGCCAGCGCCCCGCCAGGCCCGGTCCAAAGAGCCCGAAGAGGCTGTCCTTCACCCGGGCCTCACGCCGTGGATGCACGACTGGGCGTCGGAGCTGAACGACCTGCTCCCCGCCGGCGGGCTCGACTTCTACGACGACGACATCCCCGACGACGGCTTCTCGCTCGGCGCACCCCTGGAGGAGGTCAACTTCTGGGAGCGCCGGTGGCTCGACGTCCGGGCCGAGAAGCAGGCGGCCGAGTCTCTCCGGGCGCTGGCGAGGGCCCGGCAGCGCTCGCTGAAGAGGAAGCGGAGCGTCCCGCTGACGGCTGCTGGGCGCCGGCGAGCGTACCGGCAGCGCGCGAAGGCTGCGGAGCCCGAGAGGGTGGGCGGCAGGTTCTCCAAGAAGGAAGAGATTATCAGTGAGTGTTCCCCTGGCCGCGGCGTCCGTCGGAGGCAGATCCTCACGCGGGAAAACGCAGTCATCGGAAACGAAGATGAAGACATCGCGCATCAGAAGAGCCTAGCTGGAGCCATAGCCACCAGCGACTCATCGGTAAGCCGTACGAGCGTCCAAGATCAAGACGATGCTCACCATCGACCAGGGACAAGTCGAGAGCGACTGAACGGGGTCTGCCTCTCTCTCTCTCTCTCTCTCTCTCTCTCTCTCTCTCTCTGCCGAGTGCGAACCTCCGGCATGGCAAAAACAATCCCGGCCAGCCGTGGGCTTCGAGTAGACGAAGACAAAAGACCCGCCAGTCCCCGTCAGGAAACCCTCCCAGCACGCCAACCCTCCCAAACACACGCGCTGACAGCCGACGAAGACACCGCACCCCCCCTCCCCCCTCTCCTGGCCATTCAAACACAGATAAACACCCTCCCCCTCCCCTTCCCCACGAGCCATCCCAAGAGCCGCGTCGACCTCGGTCACCCCCCATCCCTAGCCTCACTCGCGTCCTCGAGCTGCGTCCTCACACCCACATCCACATCGCGCTCGCGCTTGGCCTAAGCTGGCTCTCGGTCTCTCTGGGCCCAGGACCGCGATGGGGGTCTCTATCCGCGTCGATGGGCGGCGCATAGCAGCGGTGGCGGTGGCGGTAGCGGCAGCGGCATTCTCACGAGCAGGACATCGCTGCGCAGAGCATGGGCTCTCAGAAGCCGACGGTCTAGCGGGCGCGGGTCATGCGACGGTGTTCTCCCTGGCTTCTCTCATCTTCATCGGGGTCCCATCCCCGCATCCGTCCCCCGAGGCAGTGAGCAGTCATGAACATTCGTTCTCGCGAGACGAATCAGTATGCAGCGGGGGGTTCTTTCTCGATTGAACGGGGAAGAATGCGTTTGGGCTAAGGATGTAGGAAGGGGTTGAGATGGGTAGCCAGGGACGGGATGGCAGGTTAGCAATAGGACGGTTGCTTATCCGCGAGGGCATAGTTATTCAAGGAACATAGCTCAACAAGTCAATAGATATTCCGAGTGTAGACTCGGTGGCTTGTATGAGCTATTTGAGCTTACCATGCTAGTAAAACAACCCTTCTACCCAGGCTCGACTGTCCCACAATGTCCTTGTCATGTAGCAATAGACCGTCCTTGCCTAGCACCAGACCTCTGCCGACACGCCAACAGGCCCATATGCTCCACGTCCTCCCCTCTTCAGGAAAACTGCCTCGCCTGCATCGCAAAGTAGAGATCCTGACTGCCGGCATCTCGAGGGATACTCAGGGCAAAATGGAAACTCTGGCCTGTCGCAGAGAAACTGACACCAGTTGTGATATTGACTCCTACTGCCGCTGCTGCTGCTGAGGAGACAAATGCTGACACTGGATGGGAAGTCAGTCAGATTGTAGTCCTGGCTAGATTTTTGGGGGTCTACTACAAAGCTAGGTAAATTTCGGGTACTGACCCAATGTGGCCATTGCTGCCGAGCTTAATCGGACCATCGTTGACTCTCTTCTCTCTCGGGAAATTATATGATGTTGCTTTATGATTTGTTCGGGATGCCGTGCTATGGGTACTGCTGCTTCAACGAGGACTTGACGGCGGACCGTATTCATGAGTGTTGTGTATTTATATTTCGAGATGACGAGAACCATCTCACACAACCATCCACCACCCATCATCCACCATCCACCATCTACCTCCCATGCATCCGCGCCTCTTGCACGGCGGCTTTTTTCAGGTTGGATCTTGAGAGACTCTTGCGCTGTTTCGATTTCGTTGCCCCTCATTCGGTATTTCTTGATACGCACCTTTCCTGTCAGTCTCTCGCAGCAAGAGAGAAACACGTTTCTCAACGACTCTTCCGGTGCAGAGCAGCTTTGGAAAGCTGCCACATGCTGGTAGTGCTTTGTCTTGTGTGATATCCGCCGAATGCAGGGCTTTGTGATGGCACGTGTCGGCCATCATAGATATACTTCTGCCCTTCTCTGGTAAAAACTTGGACAGATATTGTATCTTCTACCCACCTCACCTGTGCACCGTCACTGGCAGTGCATTGACGACACGAATCGTGATAGGTAGGTCGTCCTGCTATCCAGCGTCCCTCTTCGTCCCTTCTCCTTTGGTAGAGCGCACGTCTTGCCCGCCGCTCTCCCTTCCGGTATCTTTTACATCTTCATCGTTAGATCTTCATCCTTACTTTTTCCTCGTTCGATAATATGATTAACATTGATTACCTCCACGCGCTGATTGAGAACTCGGAGGGGCCAGAAGCTGTATTCGCCCAGCGAGATATCGAAGCAAGGATTGGGGGATGCCTCTTCAGCTGCTCTATATACCAGGTTATCGCGGATCGGGTGGAGAAACATTATAACCCTGAACACAGAGAATTTACCAAATCGGGAAGAATCGTACTCTCGCAACAGATCTACTGGAACCTAAGATGTGCGTACTCTCAGGCCTCAAGGGAGCCGACTATTCTACTGACGTACTTGCAGTCCCAACGGAAAAATTCCCGGTAGCAAGAGCATTCTTGCGCCCCAGAATACTCGACGACTCTTACGGTAAACCTCATCCATGCCGCCAGTGTTCCCTCGACGGTTGGCCCGATGGAGACCCACGCTGTCCCTATGTGGTCTACCGCAGCTGCTACGAGAACCCAAACCACCAACACTTTCCTTTCAGGCTTGGTATGGAGGTCGACGGGAGAGCTATCTGTCCAGTCTGCTACAAGCATAGCAGAAAGGGGATGATGAAGAGAAAGGCGACGGACGAAATGTTGAGTGCGAGACGGATTGCTAGGCCTGAGCATGTTGAGCAATATGAGCTGACGGGATACAAACCTACGGAGGGAGACGATGACACCGAGGAGAAAGAAGCAGTTGAAGAAATGCCGGAATCCAGCCGATCCAGCGGATTCGGAACTCTCTCCGGGCCCCTTTCGCGTGTCAAGAGTCCAAAGTCGTAGTGTAGATGAGCGTCGGGGAAAGGACCGCGAAATGCAGTGCTGGCGGTACATTTCATATAGAAGGCGGTTCTGTATCAGCAAGCAGAGGCGCTGCAAGTTGAAGTGGCTTCGTAGGCCGCGGAGGCGAATGGCTATGGCTACCGGCCACACGGAAGTTGAGCGTTTCATAATACACGGTATTCCTGCCACTCGCTTTGCCTCCCAGTGACTTGAGGTGGCATCCAATGCCCACCATCATTCCCGCAACATGCTTCTCTTGCTGCAGCGTGTATCTCGAAGCGATGGTCCAGACTGAACCTTATCCGCATCCACCGGATTGCTCCAGGCCGTTTCGTACGTCCAGATAACAGCAGTTCTTGACGCAGATAGATTTGACGAAAGCCAGCGATCATTGAAAAAATCACGCATCAGCACGGCGGACTCTTAGGAAATACACTGAGAGTGCGTTGGATGCAGCACAAATATGCAATACGATTTACACCATTTCAGAATCGTGATGTCCTGTATTGGAGTTGTACGAGAATTTTGATAAAAATAATCAGCCTGAAGAGAAGGAAAGTGGAGGGAGCTGTGGTCGGAAGGCAGTCAAAGCCCCGCAGACACAGAGATATCCCGAGTTTCCAACCGTCCCTGGATCATACTGCCATCACAGCGGCACAGCGGTGCTACCGTATGACCAATCCGACAGGAGATTACAACTAACGTTATCTCTTCCAGCCATGTAATGGACATCTAGACCGTATAATGGGAGTGGGGAGGAATCATGCTTGCTGTTCTGTATTTATCCGGGCCGCCGACAGTGGCCAATATCTTTCACGATGTCAAGGCTTCAGAGTACCCCAACAACGACCATTCGGTCCTCGGAAAATCTTCAAGATGTCTATCGGGGTAGCAATCATTGGCAGCGGTATCTTCGTACGAGAAGAGCACCTGGTGAGCTTTCCTCCCGTTCCCTATAACTTCTGACCCTTGCTTACCGTACCCCGCCATTCAGCCCGCCGTCAAAGCCAGCCCAGATCTCACTCTCAAAGCAGTCTACTCGCGCTCGCTCGAGTCTGCACAAGCGCTCGACACTGGTGTTGACCTTTACTCCAATGACTCGGGAGTCGGGAGTACCTACCACGACCTGCTGCTCCGCGGGGACATCCAAGCCGTCATCCTCGCCCTGCCCATCCTCGCCCAGCCCGAGTTCATCGAAGCAGCTCTCGTTTCAGGCAAGCATGTACTCTCGGAAAAGCCTATTGCAGGAGATATTAAGCGCGCCGAGCACCTGATCGACTTCTACAGGAGCGACAAGGTCCAGAGGGGCGCAACGTGGGCGGTGGCAGAGAACTTTCGCTTCTTGGACTCGTTCATCTTTGGTCGGGAGGAGGTAAAGAAGCTGGGCAGGGTCTTGGGTTTCAGTGTCAAACAAGCGGGGTGCGTCAAGCCAGGCGGAAAATACATTGGTAAGACCTGACGCACCGGCCATATGCAGGAAGCTGACGCAACGTAGAAACTACCTGGCGTAAGAAGCCAGACCACCAAGGAGGCTTTCTTCTCGACGGTGGTGTTCATTTTGTTGCTGGTACTCGACTCCTCTTGGGCGAGGACGCCAAACCGACCGCGCTATCCGCATACACCCACCTGCTGAGAGCGTATCTCCCTCCGGTTGATACCGTCGACTCGATATGGCAGACCAAGTCAGGCATCACAGGTACGATTTCGATATCCTTCGGCACAACCCTCTCTGGAAGTGAATACACTGTTGCTTGCGAGAAGGGAAGTGTGACGGTTCTGCCTCGGAAGAAGGTCATTGTCCGCCAAGGAGAAGAGGGAGAGAACCATTTTACGGAAACAGAGTTCAAGGAAGAGGGGAACGGTGTGAAGCAGGAGGTGAGAGCCTGGGCACAGAGTCTTGTCGATGGCACACCTCTCCCAGCACAGTCTCCCGAAGAGGCTCTGATCGACCTGGAGATTCTGGAGAAGATGCTGAGAAGTGGCGAGCAGGAAGGACAGGTGCAGACGGTCCAGTACTAGGTAGGGGGTTGATGGCCCGAGGAGTCGCAGAACCAGCTCTCTATCCGCCTTACCGATTCAGACGTGGCAACTTCGCACTGCAACTGTAACAGGGTATCGGGCAGAAAAGGTATCTAGGTGTCTACCAGGCCTGCTCTAGCCGCCTAGCTGGAGCCACAGGCAACGAGTGCGGGCACCAGAGCTTTGGTATAGTCTACTTCCGTCCCGAAAATGTTTATCTCTATTCGCTTGAGTCTGCCATTTCTCTATCCAGTAATTGGGGGGCATGCGCCTGCTGTTCCAAAGACGTCCGATGCATGATCTGACTCCCGCCCAAGAAGTCGCTTCTGGATGACCTTTGAGCTCCACCCCGTCTCGCAACGAGCGTTGACTCCACATGCCTGCGCAGGAGGAAGCAACCGCCGCATGATCTTCTGCTGTAGAAAAACCCGCGCCCCTTTCCCTTCGTCGTGGGGCCTCCTCAGCGCCTTGCTTCTGGGAAGGCCATTCTCTCCGAGAGACTGCCGAACCTCTGACCGGTTTATGGGAGGTCTGGAACGCCGACGCAGAGGAAGCCTTGAGGTCGGGGCCTGGCAGACCAGCTACTCGCTACGCAAGACCCTGGTGAAGCCGACGCGAGGGTTTCCCGTCGAACTGCATCCCCGCCGCCTCCCCCGCCCACCCCCCATCCCCCATCCCACGACTGGCCTGCGTCTCCCTCGTAGCTGCGAGGCGCACGCGTTATGCCTCGGGCTCCTGGCCCATTGCGCCGTCGCGCTCGCAGCGGGCTGGCTGCTGGGCACGGAGAGTACATACCCCAAGTACCCACGTGACGACGGGCTGCTGGCCCGAAGCCCGGGCTGAGGGGGTCATGGAGATGGGCAGCCTCGTCGCTCTCCCCTTCTCGCTCGCTTTCGTGACTTTGGGGCGTGGCTGGTGAAGCCGCCGTCGCGGTTCCGTGGCGCGGCCAAGTGGAGGTCACGGGGAGACCCCTTTCGCCCTCGGTTCCCGAGCACGAGTGGGGTCTTGGCCCTGCTTGGAAAACGTGTGCGGGGCTCTGCCTCTGCATGGCTTGTGGATGTGTTCCTGGATCTCGCACGATCCATGTTTGTTGGTTGTTGGGCACCGCTTGGCTCCTAGGACGTCCCAGCCCCAAGGGGACCAAGGGGGCCAAGGGGGAAGTTTGTTTCGCACAGCTGCTCGGCGCCGGTGGTTCCTCGTCAGCCCCTCTGCGGTGGCGGTTGCACCGAGTCGCATGCAGCTCCTCCCCACGCGATCCAGACGCCCCTTATTCCCTCTCGAGCAGAAACGCCCCCGTCTGGGTCTCGCAGCCACCAGGTATCGCGCCACTGCGTCACCCGCACCTGGCGCCGTTGCGACCGCCGCATCCCCTCTCGCGGTTTTCGCGCGCGATCTTGAGCCTTCCTTCGCGTGCCGCTGTCTCGCCTACCGCCACCGGCCTCCGCGATCCCAGCTCTGGTCTGGGCCATCCACCCTTCCATCTGATCTGGCCTTGGACAGGTCCCCAAGCGAGTAAACAAGGTAAGCGAGCGAGACCCATCGCATCCTCTGCCACCGCACCGCTTCTTCTTCCCCTCCTCTTTCTCTATTGTCCCTTTTCTGGGAGCAGCCGCTTCCAGCGCTACACCCGAATCACCCCATCGTCCTGCCCCACCTATCCAATCTCTAACTCGCGAAAAAAGAAAAAAGAAAAAAGAAAAAAGAAAGGAAAAACAAAGGAGAAAAAAAAAAAAGGAAAAAAAGATCCCATGTCCCCCGGCCCTCGAGGCAGCTTCGCGCGCGCTAGGCTCAGCAGCGGATCCCGGGTGCTGCTGCGGTACGAGGACGCGTTGAGTAGGGGGAGAACGCGGCGGCCTGCTCCCGGCTTCGACGTTCCCCGGGAGGCGTGGCATGGGATGGGGTGCGTGGCTGGCTGCTATCATTGGGGCTTGTATTCGGGGAGAGGGGAGGAGAGGGGAGGGAAAAGGGAGGCTTGGATGTCTATCAATGGACAGGAGTCGTCAGGTCGTGGAAATACACATCTGCCACAGATCGGCGCCGGATCTCGCCCGCGGCGGCCGTTCGGGACAGTCGCCGCGTCCGAGGTGGTGGGCCCCCTCTCCCTCTCCCTCTCCGCCTCCGCCTCGCCACCGCCCTCGATCCGACCGAGACCCGCGCCCGTGCTGGGGCTGCTCGGCCGGGTTCGCGGTGGCCCTGGTCCCGTGCTGGAGAGGAGAGGTGCGGGGGGGGGCTTTGAGGGAGGGCGTGCCGCGGGGTCGTGGGTCGCTGCTTGCTCTCGAGGCCGGCGGCTCGCGGCGTTGCTCGCGGCCGATGAGCCTGTCGCTCCGGCCGAGGCATGTGGGGAGAGGGGAACGCTCACCTCGACTGGCGGGGGAGGATGCGAGGCGGTGCTCGTCTCGTGAACCGTGGGGAGGCGCGAGTCCACCGAGGAATCGCGCTCATCCACGCTCACCTGTCTGGCTGAAGGAAGTCTGCGGGCGCCCGAGTCGCGACCGATGCCACGTCGGCCACAAGCTAGGCGAGGAAGCTTCTTTTGTCTGATGCAGTTCTTTGCGCTCCTAATCTTACACCTCGAGTCACCCTGGCCGGGCGGTCTCGTGGGAGATCATCCCACATTTTGATACCCCCCAAATCTTCACATCACCATCTTCCCTCCCTCCAGGGCAAGTCTTGCCTCCCGCACGACTGACGCGATCCCACCATCCCAACGAGAAAGATCAGGCAAATCATCTGCCGCAACTGTCCCGCCCGGCCCCCTCCAATACCGAGCGTGTTGCCAGTTCCCGGCCCCCGCGAAGTCACCAAAATCAGCCCGTGTACGCC